>PVIU01015140.1:5432-49516 GCA_004026605.1 Ondatra zibethicus
GGGTCAGTTGGGAGGGGCCGCTTGGGGGGATCAGTTGGGAGGGGTCAGTTGAGGGGGCATGCTGGGGGGGTCAGTTGGGGGGTCAGTTGGGAGGGGCCGCTTGGGGGGATCAGTTGGGAGGGGTCAGTTGGGAGGAGTAGCCTATGCAAAAGACTGTGGAAGAAGGGACCCCACTGCAGGAAGTAACCATAATCAGGCCTGACTAGCTGAAGCACATAGAGCAAGAGGGAGAGTGTGCAACACAAACTGGAAAGGGAGTTGGGCCCTGACAACCATATCCTTGTCCTAAGACCAACACCCATGGGGGTGTTTGGCCCAGATCATGATATCACAGGCATTTAAGAGGGTCTTCTGGAGAAGTAGCAGTGGCCACAGATGCACCGATTAGGTTGTCACTAAAGTAGTCCAGGCTGCACATGATTAAGATTAGTTTGGACTATACAGCTTTTGAGATGTCAGGTAGAAAAAATAGAATTTGAGATAACATGGCACACAAATAGTAACTATTTAAGTGGTGTTCTATAGATAGACAGACCTATAAAAATAAGACTGCTACTTGAAACAGGAGTCCTAACTTAAATCAACCATTCCAGCTTCACCTTCCTCTGACTATCCTTGTGAATAAAGCCCTCCACTGGTACAAGAATGTGGATCCAAGAGCCCATAGGACCAGTGCCTTTGATACAGTGCCACATGTCCTACCTGGAGACAACTACAGGATAATATCCTAGAGCCCAGGAGACAGGACTTTACCTGCATGTGGCTGGGCTTATAAATCCAAATCTATTGATAAGTAAATGCCAATCCCAGAAAGTGGTGTCTGCTACTAACTATAGGAAATTCAAGTCCACTGTACCATGGACCCAAGGATTTTGAACCCAAAAATTTTGGTTGGCAAACTAACTAATGAGATCATCATCTAAACAGGCCAGTTGTGACCACAGAGCCACGTACCACAGAAGATGACCAGAGGCTTTCCTTTAAGAGCCGTCCTGACTTTTCATAGTGAACTTTGTCTTCTTGAGAAGGTGATTCCATGAGGTTATGAAGAGGCACCCATGCCCCACAGGGGCTTCGTTGCACAGGAGCTGTCAGCAGTGGAAGATAGAGAGCGCAAGGCTCCTGATACAGTTACCATAGCAACCAACCCAGATCTGGACCATTTTGTTCACAGACAAAAAACCCAGTTCAGTGAACACTGTGGGGAAGTGGGAGCAGCTTAGATTAACCAGGCTATCTTCTGGCCCCAAGCAATCTGCAGGATAAGACCTTGCATTAGGCAAAGGTCTTCACTGTGACAAAGCGGAGGATTTGCTAAGCTCTCAGCTCTTACTGGGCCCATTTAAGTTCTAGTGTGGGATAAAAAAAAAATGCTCTTCTCCAGGCAGGAGGCCTGAAGTTTCACTTGTGCTCAGTTTGAAGTGGTAATGGTCACAGTAAACAATCATCCAGTTTGACAAACTTTGTCACCTGGCAGGTCAGCAGACTATAAAATCAACCCTTTCTGGCTTCCAATTGACAGGTGAGGAAATGGGTTACAGTTTTGTAAGTGAAAAGACATTTGCATGGTGGCTTGAGTGTTGATATGCAATTCACATATAAGGTCGCATTGTCCCATTTCTGAGAAATGCATTCAGAGAGGCAGCAAAAAGTCTTCTCAAGCGAACAGGCACTTCATCCTTACCACCTCGGTTTGTGTCTCTTGAAGGCTTGCCTTGTGCCTTGGGCTACAGAGTTCACCAAAGCAAGGACTCTGCCAGGAGTTTCATGAGTGACATAAACTTGATCAACAATATGTAAAAAGTTAAGTGTTTTCTAAGTGTGTTGGCAAAGAAAACTACAGTTAACTCAAAAAGAACAGATGCTAAATTTTGCCACACAGTAGTCCAAGACAGGTGGCCTTCTGCTCTGCAGACAAGAGAGTCCACACAGCTGCCATGTTCCTGTAGTGTCATTCTCTGAGAGGTCTCACAGACCAGGCTTGGGAGCTCAGTACACCCTTGCTACTCACAGACACGGGGTATAAGGTGACCATATGGCTGCACTTTCCCAGAAGTAGTATTGAGAAGATAGTGCCCTTCACCCCAGGTACTATGCCATAGTCCAACTGCCAGAGAAGAGGAAAAGAACATAATTTGGGGAAGAAAATAATCATCTCTGAAAATAAAGACATATGCACTTTTTCAAAAACAGGTAAGAAATAACTAGGAAATGCTTATCATACTGAAAAATAGTTCAAATGCCTTTGAAGGAAATTAGACTTATCTTAAACATATAAAACTATTTCTACAGACACCAAGGTATGGTTTTCAAGTGGTCAAAAAAATAAAACAATACTGGTTACTGTTGGCAAAGACCCAAATGAAAAAGGCGCTTACTGACAACTTTAGAAATTGCAGTAACTGCACCGAGTGATAAAATCATGATGGACAACTGGCAGAGGGCATGCAGCAGAATCTTCAAGGCTACAAAGGGGGAATTTGACACACAATAGTATCATCTGTCTACATATTAACCTAACTTCTGAGACCCCACTTTAAATCAATGGGGGGAAAGTATATATGTCAATTCAAATTGCCAGCAACTTCTGCTTTAAAACTCAACTCTGAGAGGCAAGTTCATCCACCTCAGGGTTCCCTGTTTATGGGTTCAATAAACTAGAAACAGTTTCTCCTCTGAAGCTTTCAGAAGTAATATAGTCCTGCCAATTACCTGAGTTGAGAGTATGAGCCCTGGAACAGTAGGAGAACAAAAACATGTGTTGTTTAAAACCGGGTGGCATGGTGATTGGTTGCAGCAGCACTGGGAGATGCATACAAATTTTGGAATATGGAAGTATGGTGCTGCTCTAACAATTCATAATGGGCGAAGCTCTGAGTATAAACAACGCTGAGTACCCAGCTATGGATGGAACATCTATAATAACCTTCCACCATCCAAGGCTCAGGGAACTTCCAGGAAAAGGGAGCAGAACATCCTTAGCCATCAGAGAAATGCAAACCAAAACAACTCTGAGATTCCATCTTATACCTGTAAGAATGGCCAAGATCAAAACCACGGATGACAACTTGTGCTGGAGAGGATATGGGGTAAAGGGAACACTCCTCCATTGCTAGTGGGAGTGCAAACTTGAACAGTCACTTTGGTAATCAGTATGGTAATTTCTCAGAAAATTAGAAAACAGCCTTCCTCAAGACCCACCAATACCACTTTTGGGTATATACCCAAAGGATGCTCAATCGTACCATAAGAACATGTGTTCAACTATGTTCATAGCAGCATTATTTGTCATGGCCAGAAGAACCTAGAAACAGCCTAAATTCCCCTTGACCAAAGAATGGATAAAGAAAATGTAGTACATTTACACAACAGTAAAAAAAAAATGGCATCTTGAAATTTGTAGGCAAATAGATGGATCTAGAAAAAACTATATTGAGTGAGGTAATCCAGACCCAGATAGACAATATAATATGTACTCACTCATGGGTGACTTTTAGACATAAAGCAAAGAAAAGTCAGCCTATAGTCCACAACCTCAGAGAGCTGATAGTCCACAACTTCAGAAAACCTAGACAACAAAGACGACCCTACGAGAGACATACAGGGATCTACATAGGAAGGAGAAAAAGATCTCCTGAGTAAACTGGGAGCGTGGGGGTCACAGGAGAGGATACAAGGGGAGAGGGGAGGAAGGGAGGGGAATGGAGAAAAATGTATAGCTCGATAAAAACAATTAAATAAAAAGCTCAAAGAGCTGTGAAATTCTGGCTTCTGGATGGACATGCCTGTTGCATGTTGTCTTAGGTTTCTATTGCTGTGATGACCAAAAGCAAGTTGGGGAAGAAAGGATTTATCTGGCTTACACTTCCACAACTCAAGGCAAGGACCGGAAATAAGAACTTAAGCAGGAGCCATGGAGGAATGATGTTTACTGGCTTGCTCCCCATGGCTCAGTCACTTCAGTGGTGCAAGTCTCTTGTTAATCACAGCTGATTCTTCAGCCCAAAACCACAGATTCTTAATTCAAAATGTCACTCAGACAGCCCCCAATAACGTTTTCACTTACCTCTGAAACTTCACAAGCCAGATCTCTATAGTCAACATCTCCCTCAGCATCTCTTCCAAACTCCCACAAAAAACAGCCCGCTAACCTCTGATGCCACAACAGCTTTTCCTGCCCAGACTTCAAATGCCACTACCATCCTCTCCAAAAGGTACGGTTAAGCCTGCCACAGAAAACCCAGGACATTATACCAATTTTGTCTTAGCCAGGTTTCTTTGATAAAGACCATGATCAAAAGCAACTTGGAGAGGAAAGGCCTTCTATCATCTTACAATTTCCAGAAAACAGCCCTTCACTGAAGGAAGTCGGGACAGGAGCTAAAGCAGGGTAGAAACATGGAGGCGGGAACTGAAGGCAGAAACCATGGAAGAACAGCAACTGTGGTTACCTACACGAGGCCTGCTCAAGAACTGAGCCAGTCAAAAGTCCAGCAAGGATGGTAGAGGGGTCCCAGAGGCCCCGCCCCTATTAAGAGGAGCTATTGGACTTATGAGGAGGGGTTACTCTCCTTTGGGAATGTGTTAATTGGTAGGTTGTTCCTGCTCCAGGGCACACTCCATGTGCATATGACAGTATATGGGCCCACAATTAATAATTTAAAAGATTTTAAAATTGGGAAGAAGATGAAGTGGGAACTCTAGGAGAGGTTGGGGATAGTTAGTAATGAATGGATATGATTAATATGCACGACACAAATATATGAAACATTCAAATAATAAAAATATCACTTTTTTAAAATGTGTAAGGGGCTTTGGAGTTGAGCAATGGCCAGAAGATGTAAGAATTTTGAAGAGCATGAAAGAAATGGCCAAGATTCCCTGAGGAAATTGTTGGTATAAACACTTAGCTCTGTGACTTACCTACCATTGTGGTTTTGATCAGTGTGGTGGTTTGAGTAAGAATGGCCCCCACAGCTTCATATATTTGAATGCTTAGTTACCAGGGAGTGGGACCATTTGAGAAGATGAGAAAGATTAGAAGGCGTGGCTTTGTTAGAGGAAGTGTGTCACTGGGGGCAGGCTTTGGAGCTTCAAAAACCCATGCCAGGTCCAGTCTCTCTCTCTCTCCCTCCCTCTCCCTCTCTCTCTCTCTCTCTCTCTCTCTCTCTCTCTCTCTCTCTCTCTGCCTACAGATCAGGATGTAGCTCTCACTACTCCTCCAGCACCGTGTATGCCACCATTCTTCCTCCAATCCAGGTCCTTTTTCCCACAGAGCACCCACACCCTGAATGCTGACTTTATCAGACAGTGATCCAATATAAGCATTGGACTTGCCAAAGCTGGGAGCAAGCAATGTGGCTGATCTGCTCAAGGAGGGGCTTCTGAGCCCAACTCTCAGATCTGAATCTGCAAAGGAAGACTCAGACACAGGAAGCATAAAGAAAAATCACATCCACAGATAGAAAGGCACAGGCATTGTGGTAACAGCATAGAAAGACATTAGCCACCACAGCAGAGGTTCCAGAGTCAAAGAGACCTGACATTAACAGCCAGCAGTGTCATGGCATTCCTCACGCTCTGAGGTGAAATCAGGACAAGAATGGCCCATCTCAGGCATATACGTGAGCACCACACTTCTCAGAGAACCTGTGGTCCTCCTGCATCGTGCCCCTCTTACACACGTCACTCACCCAACCTTGGCATTACTCCAACTCTTAGCTTAAATTATTTAAGAAAGGGGGGATAGCCAGCTAGCTCTGGTGGTTTCATGAGGTTTCTTGAAGCTCTTGAGATCTAGCTTTGTATACAGGGAGTAGAAGTAACTGGCTGGACACACAACACAGCAAAGCCTGCCCACAGGCTAGAGAGTCCAGCTTGAACCCAAATAGCAATGGCAGCATAAGCTAATCAATCATAATGAGATCTTGCGATAATGTTAATTGTCAACATGATAGAACCTAGAATCGCTTGGAAGACAGGCCTCTTAGGCATGCTTGTGGGGAATTACCTTGACTTTATTAATTAATAGGAAAATCCACCCACTGTGGGTGGCACCATTCCTTGGCTGGGATCCTGGGCTGTATAAACGATGGCATGGATCTGAGAAACAGCAAGCATTCATTGTTCTCTTCTTCCTGACCGCAGATGCAAAGTGACCAGCTATTGCAAGTGCTCTTGGTACCTTGACTTAGTTGCCTTGAAGGACTCGACCTCAAATTCTGACTCAAAATAAATCCTTCCTTAAGTTGTTTCTGTCGGGGTCCTTGTTGGATCAACAGGAAGAGTAACTAAGACAGATGTGAGAAGGTAAAGGTGGTATTACAAAGTCTGACAGATGTGATGAGGTCAGGGTGGTATTGTAAAGTCTGACAGATGTGAGGAGGTCAGGGCAGTATTGTAAAGTCTGACAGATGTGATGAGGTAAGGGTGGTATTGTAAAGTCTGACAGATGTGAGGAGGTCAGGGCAGTATTGTAAAGTCTGACAGATGTGAGGAGGTAAGGGTGGTATTATAAAGTCTGACAGATGTGATGAGGTAAGGGTGGTATTGTAAAGTCTGACAGATGTGATGAGGTAAGGGTGGTATTGTAAAGTCTGACAGATGTGAGGAGGTAAGGGTGGTATTGTAAAGTCTGACAGATGTGAGGAGGTAAAGGTGGTATTGTAAAGTCTGACAGATGTGAGGAGGTCAGAGTAGTATTGTAAAGTCTGAATAGTAAGCAAACAGTGAAGGAGGGAGACTCAGAAATGGGAATCAGATGAGAAGCATGCTGGGGCACACATAGAGAAAGGAGCTAGGGCAGGAGGTTGGAGAAAAATCTTCACAGTCCCTAAATATTAGTCCTGTAAAGAATTTTTCAAAGCCTGAACTTTGGTCTCTTAAAGGGGCCTTGAACATTACATTTCCAGAAATAAGAACTTGATTCCAGAGTTTTCCCTTCTTCCTTTTATTGAATGATACAAATTGAGTATTCTCCAAAATGCCAAAAGGTTTCAGGGATTTTGGTGGATTCCTCTTTCAAATTTTTTAATACTTACATATAAATATGAGCTACTTGGGGAATGATGCCCAAATCTAACATGAAATTCACTTATTTGTCATGGACCTTATACACATAGCCTGAAATTATTTTTACAAGATTTTGAATAATTTTATGAGTAAAATAGGCCTCCCATATTAATCAAGAAAATACCCTCGCAGAATTGGTTATAGGGTAATCTAATGGACACTTTTTCTCTATTAAAGTTCCTTTTTCCCAGATGACACTGGTTTATGTCAAGAGGACAAAAAGAAAAGTCACCAGCACCAATATGCCCAACAAAGACAGAAGGGCAATCAGGACTCAGATTTCAGAACAGACAGCAAGTCAGAACCTGAGTGGTCAGACAGAGGAAGCAGTTTAAAAAATAGACGAAGCTGGGTGGTGGTGGTGCATGCCTTTAATCCCAGCACTTGGGAGGCAGAGGCAGATGGATCTCTGTGAGTTCAAGGTCAGCCTGGTCTACAAGAGCTAGTCCAGGAGGCACCAAAGCTACACAGAGAAACCCTGTCTCAAAAAAAAAACAAAACAAAGAAAACCATAGGCCAAAACAACAGTGAAGAGAATCTTGTGCCCAACCTGAGGGCTCTTGCATTCCAGGCTGCACAGCACAAGATTATCATGTAAAATCAAGGAAGTCTCAGTGAGGCCATAACAGAGAACATACAATTCTGTATGATGACATAAGGGATGCTTTCTGAAGAGACATGGCCTATTGTCCAGGCTATGTGGCATGGCCTGTCTGAAATTCTCTTTATTTTACTTTTTAACGTTTTTTCAGAAGTTGACATAAGCAAAATTAGCCTCGGCCCACAGGGTCAAGGTCATCAACAGCACTGTCTTCATCTTTAATCCTGAGCCACGGGAAAGTCTTCAGGGTACTAACACACAGCAGGGGCTCATCTCTACGACAATTATACCTTCTAGAATATCTCCTGAAGGACCTTCCTAAGGATATTTTTTTCAGTGAAATTTTTAAAATTAGAATCATACTTTAAAATAACAGTAGGAGTATAGTGAAGTATAATTATTATATATTATTATTATATTTATTATCATATCAAGTATTATGTTCCACATATATGTATGCACTATATTTCGATGATTGGAAGCATCATGTTTACACCAGCATCATAGCACATGAGGATTGCATCATCACACAGGGCTACAGCATAGGTGACAGACTTTTCCAATTTCCTCTTCAATCACATGGGACCACTATGGTATATGCACTTCATTGTTGGACAAAATACTGTTATATGGACAAATGGAATTATTATTGCCCCTTCATAAATCACCCTATATTTCATGTTAGAGTTAAGGCTGGAGAAACATCCCAAGGATTCAAACCAGTCAGTATTAGAAGTCCCTCCCTACCCCCGAACCAAGTCCTACAGTTGCTGGGATATCTCTACACACGACTTCTTCCTTGGTAATAAGAGAGAACCTTTGGAAGACTAGGGAAGCATACCCTATCTGCTGTACCCTCCTTCCATTTCCATCATTTAGCAGAAGCAAAAAAAAAAATCATCATGCCTCTAAAGTATAAAAATTCCACGCCCCACACTATTCTCCAGAGAGAGTCATCTTCTTCTCAATTTCTCCCCTCCAGCTAGGTGTTTCCAGCAGTAGCTGCTGGTGTGGTATCATTTCAAATTTATACCCTTTGCCACCCAAGCAACCTGCACATTTTTAGCTCTTCCTAACATAAACTGTTCCAGAATTTCTTTTATTCATTCTGTCATGGAATATTTCATCCCAATATTTGAACAGGGATTCTGACCCATAAATGTAAAGTGATCCCGTCACAGAAGCAGATCCTCCAAATATGTGAGAAAGAGTAAGGGGCTGTCCCAGGGACCAGAGCATGCACCAGCTGGCTTCCATTTATCCCTAAAGATGGACAGAGGGATCTGTGAGAAGTTCGGTCAAGCATGGCCTGAGAAGGAACCCCTGGAGTATAGTGAACGGTATGGGTCAGGCAGTAGCAATTCTTTCAGGCTTGACTCAATAAAGCCACATTTCAAGGTGAGTCTAGCAAAAGGCAAAGTATGTAGTGCTGGTTAGTGGCTGAAACACATGAATGTCAACCAGTCTGCAACAACACTCACCATCTGAGAGGGGACAGAGGGAGCCGCGAGCTGGGATAGGATGGGCTCACAGAGGGAGCTGAGATAAGACCTGGAGGCAGGGAATAGAAGAGAATGGGAAGGTAATATAAGAAATTCTCTAGAGAACCTCAAGTAACCAGGATAAGAATACGTCTGTGAAGAGCAAGAGTGTATACAAACTTACCAGCCAAAACCTCACAAGAGAGATCAGCATGGCTTAAGACCCAACTCCACCAGCAAGTTACTATTAGCTCTGAAAAAGTTGTTTAGCCTAAGACAAGTCTACCCATCTTAAGACAGGGCAAAGAATAACAGAGGTGATTCCTATGGCACACCTGGTGCAATCACTGATGTCTGCCAGCTTTGTCTTCACTGTCACTGTTACTGGAGAGCTTTATCTCCAGGGCTGAGCACAGAGCATGGCGTGGAGAATTCCTCCACTGAATGTGTGAGATGATTCAAGGCAGAGCCAACTTCATGGGCACACAGCACAAGCTGACTGACCCACGATGCCCAACACTCAGAAGGACCCGGTGTTTTATATAATGCTCTGCTGTGGCTATCTAGAAGTTCTTGATAATTTTTGCACAGGGTTTCACAAATTATGAAGCTGAACCTGAGTAAGGAAAGGGGGATGAGTAGGAAACTAAGGCATGAATAATTTGGGGAGATGAGAAATCTACAGAGAGGCTACTAAGAATTACGCTGTCCCCAAAATTTCCTCTCTCAGATGAAGAGGCCTTTAGTGGAGTCAGAAGTTAGCACATCCACAGTTTTTAATGTCCTTAGTCCATACTTAGTAGCACAATAGGAGGAAGTGGAGATCGTATACCCCAAAATATCCGGCACCTGACTCTCTTTATCAACAATATTTTGGAGTTTATATGTCTTAACTCTAAGGCAAAAATAATAAGGGGAAAAGGTCACTTAAGCTTCAACATTGCTAGATCTTGACTCAATTTGTCTTTCTATTATACAGACTAAGAAATGACAAGCATAATATGTACTTGTGGCACAGTTACCAATGTTTTGAAACTGTTTCCTTATCAAAATAATTGAGCCCAAACCTTCACAGCCAACACATTACCGAGCAAAGTGAACTGGCCTCACTGAGACCAGCTTTTACCTATTCCTCCCAGTGTCACCAACTAGTCACTTATGGTTGTTCAGTTCTGTGTGGTGATATATTTTATAAGATACTTTACGCTCAAACAAATTATGCTTTCTTTTTCACAATGACATAGCCCAAGATTTTTAAGCATAAGCTCCTTCTAGAGCTAGGAATGCCTGTGTGAGCTGCCATCTGCTCTTTGGTCCTCACATGAATCATCCCATCTTCTACAGCCTGATTTGCATCCAGCACAGAGGACCCAAATGAGGGTGTCACTGCTTCTGTCCTTTCACAGCTCATGAACTCACTAGTGCACAGGACAAGAGCACTGGGCCATCACTGAGCTAGCAAGTAGATGGCTTTCTACATGAGGGGACATCTGAGTAGAGTTCTGAAGAATAAGAAGAGGAGAAGGTGTCCTGGGCAACCAGCAATTCACAAAATACAGGCTCAGAGCACCTGAGTTGTTTGTGAAGATGTAAGTGCTTTACTAAGTTCTGATGTGTAGGCAGAAAGCAAAGGGCAGGACAGGGCAGGCAGATCTCTGGGTTTGTTCCTTTTTTTCCAGAGCAGAAGGAAACTACTAAAACCCAATTTTCTTCTCAGGGAATTTTTTTTTTCAAAAGGGAACTATACTCCAATTCCAGAAACACACCCGTCTGGAGTTGGAAATAAGGACTAAGGAGGTAAGAAAGGAGCAGATGTGGTAGTCTTTTTGGTATTAAATTAGATTGTATTTGTTTAATTACAGTGGACGTGGTGGTTTGAATAAGAATTACTCCCATAGGTCATATATTTGATTGCTTAGTCATCAGGGAGTGGAACTACTTGAGAACGATTAGGAAATGTGGTCTTGTTGGAGAAAATACATTGCCAGAGGTGGGCTTTGAGGTGTTAAAAGCCCAAGCGAGGCCCAGTATCTCTCTCTTCAAGCTACCTGCAGGTCCCAGTGTAGAGATCTCAGCTATTTCTCTAGAACCATGTCTGCCTGCTACCATGCTCCCTGCCATGATGATAATACACTAACCCACATCTGAGACTGCAAGTAATCCCTAGTTAAATGCTTTCTTTCCTAAGAGTTGCTATGGTCGTAGTGTCTCCTCACAGCAATAGAACACTGACTAAGGCAGTGGATCTGAGTCGGCACGGGGGCAGGGGTGGCGGGAGAGGGATGCGGGGCTAGCTAGCTGCTCACTGGGAAGATTTGCTCAGCTGGATGTAATGAAGCCTCTTGGCCACAAAGCTCCCTGTAAACATCCTGTCTGCGCATGCAGACTTCCAGAGTAGCATCGTGTTTGGGAAAATGGGACGGTAGACAAGGAGAGTCTCATCCTGTGGGCGGGGCTTGAGCTAGTGTGAGTCAGAGATGTCCAGATACTGTGAGGGTTTACAAAGATGGCTACACTGGGGAAGAGACTGGGGCGGAAGGAGGCCTGAGACGGGAAGTGGGAAAATGAATGGTGCCTCCTGAAACTGTCCTAGGAATAGACCCCAAGGCAATAGCCAGAGAACGGAATACTGGAGGAGGACAACGGCCAGGAAGGAGAACAGGGGTTCGCAGAACATCCCTCTTGAAATCGGTTGACGTTTAGACATCCGAGGAACAGTCAAGGGAGCGTGTGCCCCAGGCAAGCAGATGTATGAGACAGGGCTGGAAGTACTCACAGTCCTTATTCGCCAAGGCTGGTGCTTAGGGCTCCCAACAGGTCTCCTGCTGCTGCTTCTGGTTCCTCCTCAATTCTCAGTAAAACATCCAGAGTAAGTCACAGACCAAATGGGGCTCCCGCATTCCCTGTTCAGAAGCTTGTAAGGGCTCCTGTCACACGGAATTGTGATCACAGCACTTGCTGTGACCCACATGGCCCTGCTTGGTTGATCTCCATTCTAGCTGCTATGGCTTCCTCACTGTTCTAGCTTGAGAGCCTTGGCAGACATGTGGAGAAGTGGAGGAATGTCCTTTTGGAGGCCAGAACATCTTTCTAGAGCATTTTGGGAGACAGAGGGAAAGCGGCCATGATGAGAACAACGGGGGTAAACAAGACATTGCTAGGATTAGGAGAGCATGTCAGAGGGTCTGCCTCAACTTCTCCTGGGCAGGGGGTGGCGTAGGGGACAGAGAACACAGCAGACTCATCCTCTCCTTTCAAAGAAAATCAAGAGAGAAAACTGCCTTCACATTCAATAAACTTAATAATTGTCAGAGGATATAAGACATTACTCACTGCCGGCCATGTATGATGATACTTTTCCATGATCCCAGCACTAGAGGTGAGGGACAGCCCAGGCTGCAAGGCAAGACATTGCTCAAAACCAAAAAGGAAAGGAAAGAAAGAAACTGTCCATTGCCCACAAAGAGTAAGAACAAGGCCAAACAATAGAACTTTAGAACAAGGCAAGTTAACTTCAAAAGCTTGTATTTGTGCATTTACTAAGCCTGAGACTTTTTTGTTGTTGTTGTTGTTGCTGTTTGGGTTTTTATTTTTTTATTTTTTTGCTTTTTCAGTTTTTGTGATGGTTTTTAGGATTTATTCATATATTGTGTATACAGTGTTCTTGAAGAGGGTGCCGGAATCTCACTATGCATGGTTGTGAACCACCATGCGGTTGTTGGGAATTGAACTCAGGGCCTCTGGAAAAGCAGCCAGTGCTCTTAACCTCTGAGCTATCTCTCTAGCCCCGCTAAGCCTGAGTCTTAACAAACCAAATTTTAACCTGAGATCAGGCTTCTCTTGCCTTGAGATAATGACTTGCATTTATATAAATAGTATATATAATTTTCTATTTAGAAAATTACAGTTAGTTATAAGGCTTATTTTTTAAAAATAACTTCCAGGGACAAACGAATAAGTATTAACAGCCTTCTGTGATTTTTCTCCCAGATAAAGGAAAATTGTGTGTGTGTGTGTGTGTGTGTGTGTGTGTGTGTGTGTGTGTGTGTATGTGTGTGTAATGTAACATGTAGAAAAGACACCTAGAAAGGCTAAACATTAGGGGATAAAAAACTAACTTAATATAGGCAACAAACAGGAGTTATGAAAGACTATATGAAGCTAATTGTTTTTCTACTCCCATGGATTTATGTCTCTGGTGGCGGATAAGTACATAAAAATATATCCAATAATGAAAGTATAAAATCCAGTGTAAAGTTTCTGTCCCAAATGGCTACTCCAACTGTGCGTACAACTCACTGAGTTGTATAGTCTTTGGGTTTGGCTAGTTTCATTGTGTGGTGCTTTTATTTCAGTGATTTTTTTTAATAATAAGGTTTTTAAAACAAAATAAACAAATTTACAAAAACTCTGAGGGGCATGGGGGGGGGCTTAGCCCTGGGGCAGTTGAGTGGCCAAGGTCAATAGCAGGAAGCTAGCCTCCAACATGTTCAGCTGCGACCCAGCACCATCCACTACCACACTGATGGCTACTTCCGCCTAAGCTTGCGCCACTTCTGCCTGAGAAGGTCCCTTCCAAAGAGGATAAGGCAAAGTGGCACAACAAAAGGACTGGACATAGAGAAATACTGAGGCAAGGATGGGAGCAGGCCACCTCGAGCTGGCACGTGGGACCACACAGGGTGGAACACACGGGAGATAACCATAGACCATCAGCCCAAAGCCTCCTGGAGTATTTGATACTGTCAACTCCCAGCTCAGGAAGGAGGCTTAGCCGGCCCAAAACACTCCTAAAATATCACCAACCTCTCCTAAGCTCTCAGACATGGCGATGATGAAATCTCACACTCTTGTCCCCCAGCACTGAAATGTGTTTATGCTCCTGAATTTAAGGTTCGTAATGGGTTTTGCTCACGGGAATGATTATTTTAGTGCCGACTTTTCAAAAGGCAATTGATAAGTTTACACAGCCAAAAGAGCTCCGGCAATTATCTTCAAATTCAGACTCCTTGAAGAAGAAACCAGATCACTTAAGACCCCCTGAAACCATTCCGAGGCCAAGATTATCCAAACTGACAAGCTAAAACTGAGATAATTTATGCTGTGATGGGGCTTATGAAGTCAAGATGCCCGTCTGGATGGCTGCTGCTGGGAGCCTCCACGCTCTCTTTCTTGTTTTCTTCCTGCCAACTCTTTCCTTCCCCTACTCACTTCACTGGCAAAGTTGGCAGGGAACGGGTTGTTCAGAACATCCTTGGCCTGAAAACTTGTGGGAATCATGTGTAACTTTTTCATATGAAGCTTTGAATCATTTGTGATAAAACAAAGATCACCAATGTCAGGGATCAGGAAGGTGGTATGGGTTTAAATAGCATCTCTTGGCTGGGTCTTGGAGAAATCCCACCAGCAAGCAGGATGATGCATCGTGAAATGGCCCCACTCTGCCAAGCTCTTCAGCTGATCCCTACTCATTCTACCAGGTGATTTATGTCCTTAGACCTTCACACCAAGGCTTTCTGAGAAGATGCTGAGCCTCCAGTGTGCCTGCTTGCTTCAGCTCCTCCTTCCTGGATGTTCTCTGCACTCAGAGCATTGGGAGAGTCCCTAAAGCTGGAAACTACCTAGGTGCCAGTCCCCACAGTCTTCATCCATCAGCCTGAAGGCAATTAAACTGCAGCTACCTAGGAGGGAAGGAGCCCACACTCTACTGAGAAAAACTACACATTGATTTGTTCCCCCATCTCCATCTAAAATGAAAGAGTACAATGGACCTACCAACCAAGTCTAGGAGAGTTGGCAGAGGGTAGAAGAACAGTGTCAGTAGCTAGGGGAGAGAGAAAGCATGTGAAGGAATGCCTTTTGCTTTGGAAGGACAGGTAGATGCGTCTTTGAGCCTGCAGAGTTACACAGATGAGAAGCACACTTCGTCCAGCAGAGGGCAGCGAGGAGACTTAGGCCCTAAGGCACCAACTGATTTGGAAGCAGAGCAGAGGTAAGGCGCTGAAAACTGGGGGGTGATTGGAAATCTCTACTAAGGGTTGTCTTCCAAATTATACCAAGCCCATCCTGGACAGCAGGACAACCATTCTGCCTCCCTGGGGAAGACACGCAGGGAGGTGTTCACTCAAGGGGCACGTGAGGGTGGTGTCAAGTGAGTAGCTATAAATTCAGAGTAAGTGGGGGCCTATAGACTGATTATGGGAAACCCAGGCCCTTCCCTAGCCTCCCTCTGAGGCAGCGAGCAATACAGGTGTCCTAGTAAAATATAGGAAGACAGTCTCTACAAAGAAGCAACTCCTCCCAAAGATTGAGCTCCATTTACTGAAGTCTAGTGGCTGCCTCGTAAGGCTGATTGACCCTCTCTCTAATGAAGGGGCAATGAAAGGAGCAGGTGGATGAGCCTTGCCCTGATGCTGATGCCCACAAGACTTCCAATCAGACTTTGTTTCATGTTACAGCATAAAATAAAACAAAAACACACACAGAGCAGGAAAAGGAAAACTCAGGAAATACAAGAGTCAGCAGCCCCTTGTGTGCTAGAGCACACCACAGAGCTGAGGAACTGATAGACAGGGGCTGTGTGGGAGTAAAAACAGATGCAGTCACTAACATCAGAAAAATAAAGAGTCGCCATGGTCTCCTGCCCTGCTCAGTTGAGAACAGGGTCTACATGGTCACCATAACATGGATACTATGATGACATCACTACTTTGGGAAGGCCAAGGGAAGTGACATGAGGGGGAGGGAAGAAAGCCAAGTCTTCCAATGGTCAGACAGAGTGAGTGAGCATCCTGTGGGGTGGATGAAGAGGACACCACACAGCTGACACTTAGGGAGGAAAATGTCCCAAGAAGGATTTTCAAGAATGGGAGGGGAGAAAGGGATGTTGAAAGGACTTCCACTCTTCAATATTCAGCAATCCTCAACTATTTTAAATTACAAAAGTACATGTCAGAGTAAATTCAGACAGCTGCCTGTATAAGAATGGTCCCCAAGCTCCTGTGTCATTTCCATGATGATCTCCAACACATGCCACCAAGGAAGTGCCCCTTCACCCTGTTCACAGTTGCCTAAAACATCACTCCATGGGATTCACCATCAGTTTCTAGGAGCAACCTTCCAAGTCTTCTTCTGTTCTTTTCTTCAGTGGCAGGGGATAAGAGACATTCAGCTGAACATGTGTGAAGGCTAAACCAAAAGCAAGACCCTAATCCCACCCACACTCGTGTCTACAACCCTGGCCACACTCACACCTAACTGTTCAGAAAGTCTCCAGCTTAAAAATAGAGCCTCTTCTAAGAGCCAAGCAGAATGCAGGCTCAACAGTGGATGATACCTGTGTGAGACAGAGTGGGTTGTTGGGAGACAGGAAGATGCTGGGCAGCCAGAGTTTACCTCGTCACTCCCATCTCTCCCTCTTGACAAGAACGACGATCAAAAAAGCAACTGGGACACCTACCCAGTTGTGGCTTTTGTGGTGCCCAATGTAGGCCAATATTTACATCCACTGAGGAAGTATGGCACACTGAAGCTTCTTTAGGATTCAGAGGACCAGAGATAAGTGATGCTATCCAGAAAAACGGAGGAGAATGCAGAGAGAGTTCTGCAATGGAGCTTGATAGGAAAAACATCAAGGGGACAAAACGATCGTGAGTTTGGTAGAATGGGGCTGGAAAGCTGGCTTAGCAGATTTTTGCTCTCAAGTGCACTTGTTGCTCTTGCAGAGGACCCAAGATCAGTTCCCAGGGCTCACACTGGGCACCTTACAACTACCTGCATATACAGTTTCAGGTGATCTGACACCTTCCTTTGGCCTCTGCAGACACACAGATGTACACATAAAATATATAAAAATAAGTAGCACATTAAAAAAAAAGGTAGCACATCCTAAAAAGCCAACAAGCAATGTCTCTGTGGTAATGAGAGGGCGGGCTGCTTGTCGTCCCAGCCACCCTTGGCTGTGTCCCACTGCCCAGGTCCCGGTGCCTGGCTAGCTTATACCAGAAATAATTACACAGAAACTGTATCCATTGAAATACTGCCTGGCCCATTATCTCCAGCCCCTTATTGGCAAACTCTCACATATTATTTTAACCCATCTCCATTAATGTGTATCGCCACTTGACTGTGGCTTACCGGCATGAGTCTAACCAGCATCCGTCTTGCAGGAGAAACATGGCAGTGGCCACATTGCCTTCTTCCCAACATTCCGTTCTGTCTTCCCTGCCTATCTAAGTCTGCCCTATCAAAAGGCCAAGGCAGTTTCTTTGTTCAACCAATGAAAGCAACACAAATACAGAAGGACCTCCTACACCATGTCTCTCCTCATCTTATCCCAACAGTTGTATGTTGACATGTAGCACTGAGCACTGAGGTAGGAAGAATGAAACTTCATAGAAGCCATGAATGAAGCTGAGCAACATTCGCATAGCGAGGAGGCCAGCCAAAGGCTCTGCTCCATCTTGGCTACAGAAATGAGGCAGAAGCTCCAGCTTTCTCACCAACATTCCCTTTCTAATTATTTAATTATATCTCCTTATTCTTTTTTTCACCCTAGGAATTCCTGGCCTCAAGTCTTTGTCATGCACCCTCGCCCTTTGGTGGGATGAGTCAGGGCAACATAAAGGATAATTTAATTTTTATAGTGAAAAAGAAGAAAATCTGAAGAGATAAAAACTAAAAGAAATAAATTATAAGAAGCAACCATTAAAGGCCCTTCAAAAGGATAACATGATTTCAATTTCCCTCTGTCTCACTCGCTTCTTCCTATTTCCTTCCCAGAATATTCCTGCATGTCTATATATTTATAAAGGGTTTTTTTTATTGCTTAGTTAATATGAATTACAGGCCTCACGCGTCCTCCCTTCTAAGTCCAAAATGAGGAAGCTTTTTCTTTTCTCTTGCTCTGCTTTTTTCTTCTCACCCCCTCACTACCACGATTTACATTCTCAATGTAATGTATTAAAAAGTTGACAGGGACGAGCGGATTCACACGATGTCTGCTAAGAAACCCAATTTCCATGATGAATTGCCCGGAGCCCCTGAATCACAAACCATTTTTTCTGCTGCTCAGAAGTTGAGGGTTTTTTTCCTCTTTTTTTTTTTAAATCTTCTTAAAGCCTCTCTCCTAATCTTCGACTAGAAGAGATGGGTGAAAGGAATTTTTTTCCTAAACTAAGGAAAGCATTAGCATCTTGGCTGTTGTGCATCAAGTTTGAAAATGCAACGTTAGTAATATTTCAAATCAGCTATGGTCTAAAGACCTTGATAAGTAAATGTGCAATCTCTCTCTTTCTATCTCTCTATCTCTCTCTCCCCCTCCCCTTCCTCCCTCCTCCCTCCTCTTTGCCACAACACCCAGTTTTAGCATGAGTCATAAGAAGGAGCTTCGGAAAAGAGGAAAGTTTGAACTAGAGACAATCTTCACAGATCTGCCCCTCTCCTGTGGAAGCCAAAGAATTGCAACTACAATGGCCACTTTTCTAGAGCTGACTGGATGTGTAGGTGAGGGAAGAATTCACAGCAACACCCTAACCCTGGTTGTGCCTGCTGCCCCAGCAAGTAGCAATATGTGTTCCCGTCCCCCAAGAGAATCACCCTGGACTGCCCATCATGAGAGAGCCACCTGAACTCTTACAAAGAATCTGGGAATTTGAGGGGAAAACCAACCCTTTCACAGACATTTGGAAATGTGGGGGCTCCGTAGCTCCCTGCAGCTTCAGCTGACCATCCAGTACACATGTACACACTGTCACAAGCTAATGGGGTGCCACTTCCACTCGGCAAGAGCTGACATAAAGATACGCCCAAACACCCTGGCCTCATCCAGAACATGGTCCCCTGTAACTCTCACCCCAGCAGGTGAAGCACTGACAAAGTAATTATTTTTTCTTTAAAGAATTAATAAAGTCAACTCTAAGGGAGCAGGGAGATGAGAAATGCCAAAGCACTTGCAGCAGCTACTGGATTCTGAGCCTCTCCGGAGTATAGACAGCCATTGTTGGGCTACCCCATCTACATCATGGTAAACAGTCTATTAAGTTCCCTCTTAACATATATTCATTCTACCAGTTCCGGCTTCCTGTAGCATAGACAGGATTTCATGTAGCTCAGGCTGGCCTCAACTCCCTGTGTAGCCGAGGATGACCTTGAATTCATGATCCTCCTGTCTGTTTTCTGAGTTCTGAACTTATGAATATGTGACAGCACATCCAGTTTTTTGAGGTGCTGCCATTTCCACCCAGAGTCTCATGCATGCTAGATAAGCACGCTACTGACAGAGCTAGTCAGCCCTAATGTCATTAGAAGCAATCACCTTGGGTCTGAAGGGAGAGTCTTTCACTGGGACCCAGGGCTTGCCAATTAGACTAAGCTGATATCCAATAAGCCTCACCTCCTTATCTCTGGACTCACAAGATTGTGCCACCTTGCAGTTCTTTATGTGGGTTCTAGGGATGGAGTTCAAATACTCATGCTCATGCCTGTTGTATGAGCCTGCTTGTTTCCTGACTACCTGGCTGCCCAAACTCCCAAAATAACTACACAGAAACTGCATTAATTAAATCACTGCTTGGCCCATTAGCTCTAGCTTCTTATTAGCTAAATCCTTCATCTTAATTTAACCCATTTCCATTATTTTATATTTTACCATAAGGCTCATGGCCTACCGGCAAGGTTCTGGCATGTCTGTCTCTGGCAGCGGCTCCATGGCTTCACTCCTGACTCTGCCTCCTTTTTTCAGCATTCAGTTTAGTTTTCCTGCCTAGCTCTACTCTACTCTATCACAGGCCTAAGAGAGTTTCTTTATTAACCAATGATATTCACGGCATACAGAGGGGAATCTCACATCACATGCCATAAGCACTCTACCAACTGAGCCAACTCTCCAGCACGATTTTTATTATTTAAAGCATTTTTAACTTTAATCATAATTTGATCATGTTATTCCTTTCCCCAGGTCCTTCCAGAGCCTACCTTTCCCTTCCTGCCCAACTTTAAATTATCTCTCAAAAAACAAGCAAAAACCCAACCCAACAACAAAACTTTCAATTTTTGAAGAAAATTAAGATCAAATGAAAAAATAAATACTGGCAGTGGAAGACATTAGAAAGAAACATCAATATCCCTTAGATGTACAGCTTACTGCTGAATGTTCACAAGTGACTAAATGACAATGGAGGGTCTTTTCAAACTGCTGAACGGAAAAAGCTAAAACCCAGACTTCTACACATAGCAAACATACAAGGTGGAAATGGGTGGAGACATAAGAGAATTAAATGAGCATTGGTGTATAAAGAAGTAATAGTAATGCCTACTAGGATGAGAAACAAAAGGCATTCTGATTGGATTATAACACTATTTATAGCAAAGTTATAACAAATGGAGCCAGACAGGTCCCCAGTTACTTGGAAGACAGATAATTTAACTTCTTAATTTTGTGTTTTTATCATTTAAACCTCGATATCATAATTTCCAAAGTAACTTCTCAAAGTCATAAATAGAACATAAAACAACCAAAATAGTCAGAAGTAACTAAGTTATAGTAAAAAAATTAATAAAAAAACATAAGAAAGGAGAAACAGTTTGGTTTACACTATGAATCCCTGCCTAGGGGAAAAAAATGCAAAAATGCTCGTTCTTACTGTGAATATAAGCCAATAATTTCTCAATTGAAGAAAATGTGAGTTTAAAGTATAAAATCCTACTGCACACTGTTTTCAACAGACACATAAAATATAAAGAGACAGGAAGGTAGAAAGTGGAGGATTAAACTTGAAGACAGGAAACAGGGTGCCAGGCCTAGGGGGGTGGAGCCAGGGTTTGAATTTACCTACTGTGGCCACATGAAACATTTTCAGACCCAACTGCCACAGTTAACTCTCCTATTCTCTTTTTTTGTTTTTGTTTCTGTTTTTGTTTTTTGATACATGGTTTCTCAGTGTAGTTTTGGAGAGTGTCCTGGCACTAGCTCTTGTAGGCCAGCCTGGCCTCAAACTCACAGAGATTCGCCTTCCTCTGTCTCCCGAGTATTAAAGGCCTACTCCACCACAGCCTGGCTCTATTCTCTCTCTCATTCCTGCTTCCAGCCTTGTAGCCTGACACAGCCCAGAAACTCAGACTAGAGCTGTGCTGCCCCAGCCCCTGCCCCCACCGTGCCCCACCATGTGAGAGCTGGGATCTGCAGAAGCAAGCTGAGAGGCCACAGGCTGAGTCACCAGTACTCTGTTCAGGCCTAACAAGAATGTGCCTTGCAGCTGCAGTCAACTCCAAAGCCATACAGATCCACAGCAAGGAGCATCCCCAGGGTGGAACCCAGATCAACAAAGAAAGAACAACCCATCTTTGAAATCTTGAGGACACTGATAACAGAACAGAAAAATACAAATGTAAATCAATTTAGGGAAAAATGTTTTACATTGACCCCAATTCAGTCGTTGTACCCCCCCAAATAAAAACCTACGAAAAGGCATAAAAGACCTGGAAGAGCAAAGTAAAAATTTTCTCAGTTACCATGTTAGTTATCATATTTCAAATAGAAACAAAACAAAATTCACACAAATAGTGGGTCGAATTTCTCCTGTACCAATGTCAGAATCCACATTTACTACTGAAACCACCTCACCTCATCCCAATGTGATGTACATTCATTCAAGTCCCTAGGTATAGTGCTTTGTATAGGTGTGCTCAAGACAAGGAAAATTATTAGATGAAAAGCTATCAAATATTTTATTTTTCATATATATATAAAGCATCAAATTCATTATCATCAAAATTTACAATTCTTCATATTAAGGACATTAGCTACTACAGTGAAGAGAATGAAGAATTGCTCTTATTCAAGAGATCAAATACTTCAACAGAGATGGGGAGTTGGTGTTGGAATCTAAAAACCAAGATGACTCCAAAAGCCTTTTTAAAGGGTGAAGATGTGAGCCAGTTCCACAGCCCATTTTATCTCCATCTGGCCAATGTGCCCTTTATCAACTGTTCCATTTAGAAGTCCCGGAGTCAGCAAAGTTCACTGAACTGAGAAGCCATATGTAGAATGATAACTGTGCTGGGACACAACTCAGTTTCAGGTGAAAGGAAAGGGGGAGCAAAAGGTTTTTGTGAATGCTGGGCACAGAAACACAAAAATCTGGATGCTCACCATCCAAGTGAGCAATGCAGAAGCTTAGCACCAAGCCACCAATGTCAAGCTATTATAATATTGTATCTAAGTTAGTTTTTTATTCTGCCTAAAAAAAGCAAAGGAATCAAGCCCAGGGTCTCGCTGATAGTGGACACAGAGAAAATCAACCTCAAGTGAAAGTACAAACAAAATGCATAAATAACAGGTTGAAGAGGCACAACAAACAAGTGTCAGGTACCTTTCTTGTTTCTACAGATGTCCCGAGAAACTGAACCAGAAGGAAAACCAGACTAGCGGCTGGTTTGCAGAAAGAGCCCAGGGACACAATGGCCAGGTGAGTAAGCAGAATTGCCTGTATGAAGAAAGAAAGGGTAAATGATGCCAGAGAATGATGCAGGCATGCACACAGCTTTCTTGTTTCCATATAGATAACTGCATGCCAAACAGATTAAAATCAGATACGGCACATTTCCCAGCAAAAGGAGTAAGTGGAAAGGACTTCCATTCAGCATTTGTCCCAATTCTGACCTGATGACAATAAATACTCAAAAGAATGGCCAACATTAAAGACTGGACCCCATCTCAGAGTCCTCAAGAGCTCAATGAGTGTGACATCAAAAACATAGATGTCATTCAGCACATTTCACTGGAAACTAAGAATATTATTAGGGTGAAATGGGCAAAGAGCCTGGGACCAAGGCTGACTTTGGTAAGAAAAGAACTGCACTAAGTTTAACTATGTAAAGGTGTATTGCATTTGTTTACACAGCATTTGTTTAACTATGTAAAGGTGTGTTGCTGTTTCACCTTGCCTGCCTAAGACACCTGATTGATCAAATAAAAAGCTGAATAGCCAATAGCTAGGCAGAGGAGGGATTAAGTGGGGCTGATGGGCAGAGAGAAAAGGGGAGCCAGCCAGTCAGCCATGGCCCAGTCAGCCATGGCCCAGCCAGCTGGGGCCCAGTCAGCTGGGGAGCCAACCAATTAGACAAGAAGGAAACAGCAAAGAAGGCTGGATAGCACGTAGATGAGGTAAATGGGCCTCAGGCAGCACATAGAGTAATACAAATTGGTTAATTTAAGTCTAAAAAGCTAGCTATAAACATGCCTAAGCTAAGGCCGAGCAGTCATAATTAATAATCTCTCCATGTCATGATTCAGGAGCTGGCAGTCCAAGAAAGTCAGCTGCATTTCCCAGAAAGATAGAATTTATAGTTCACCAGTAATCTCCCCCTGGATTTGTTTCAGACCATGAAGAGGAATCAGATTTGGGGGTTTCATAGACTGGAAATGGTGCTGAAAGTTAGGAAGAATATTTAAATAATCTATTGTCAACATTTTTCTCTTTCTTTTCAACTTCTATATTTGCCTTGTAGACTTTAACATACTATGCTTTTCAAAAATGGTAAGGATCATATTCTTGAATTTTTTATAAAGAGATACATGATTCCTGGGGTTCTTTGCTAACTAAGTTTAAAGAATCATATACAAATATTAATAATGGTGATATTTACAGTTTTTACAGGATTAAGTGTTGTTATAGAGTCATTAAAAATAAAGACTTGTATATATAAAAAATAAGACAAAATGCAATGTGAGTCAACACTTATTCCTACAAGTAAAAACTAAGTCTTCATAAAGACAAAAATATTCAATTTGTGTCTAAATTAATTTTAAATGTATATACATTTAATAACCTGGCTTAATTAGAACACAAAGACTGAGATCATACATGAAAAACAAAACCACAGCCTACAGCAGCTTCAGCATCTTTCTCAAGGATTGACAGGATCTGCTGATAAAAATCAGTAAGGAGATAAAGGATTTGAAAAATACTATTAACCAAATGGACTTCTAGAGAAGACTGTCTGACAACCACAGGACATGTACATTTCTGCAAATACATTTGGAAGAAAATTATGCTATTTGTAAAACAAAGAGATACCAAAAACTTCTGACTGAGCTCAGACCATGTCCCTGTATAATGTACAATCAATCTAGAAACTTTGCTTAAGTAGTAATGGTTAGATTCTCAAATATATAGATGTTAAGATAGAGATGTTGCTCTCTGTATAGCACAGAGAAAATGTGTTGGAAATTTCAAAAAACTTAAAGCCAAACAACAAAAACACTACACACTGAAGCCTTAAAATGGACCAATTCATAAGGAGAAGATGAATCAGCAAAGAACCGCATAGAGGTGCTAGGAAAAAGAAAAGGACAGAGAAAGGGAAGAGATAGAACCAGTGAGATAGAGGAAGACTGACTCACCACATCAGAAACAAATTCAAAGTTGACTCTGGGATGATATGAAACAGTGTGGGTGGGCAAATCCATGCAAGAGTAGGAAGAGAACCCCTTTACATCCTAAAGACAACAAACAGACAAAATGGCAAACGACCAAATGCCTGTGTGCTTGAAAATATAGGTGAAAGGGGCACCGTGCACACCTGGCAAATGTGACACCAAGGTGGACATTTTAACACTACCGTCTTCTATGCAATAAAATATTTTAATAATTACCAATAATCAAACACATAATAATAATTACCAAAATGTAAAGGCAGTGGAAATTTTTAACTGAACTTCATACTCTAGTAAGCACAGATACCAAAATATTATAACAAATATTATAGAATAAAGTTTGAAAAAAGCAATGGATTCATCCTTCTATGTTTTCACAGAAGGATTTTCTTTCCTTGTGTCTGACAAGGAAAATATTTACACACATATATCCTGGTCTACCACAAAAATAATATAAATATTATTGTTTCTGGTTTTGAGACTAACCTGCATATCTATTAGTTGCCCCGTCATAATCCATCTTCACCTTACACATGTCCATAGACCATCTAGACAGATTTGTCAATTCTCGGAGAAATTGAGAAAGAAAGAAAAATACTTTGTCTTTATTTGAATTTAAAAAGTATTTTTCACATAAAAAAAATAGCCATTTCATGTAGCTAAGAGAAGTCTTAAACACAATGTTAAGTATGGCTTGATTTATAAAATGCTCACCTCAACCCACATTCACATCAGAGCAATGGACTGAGCTCCCAAGGTCCAGTCAAAGAGCAGGAGGTGGGAGAAGATGAACAAGGAAGTTAGGACCCTGAGGGGCTGGACCACCCACTGAGACAATGTGCCTGATCTAATGGGAGCGCACCAAAATCCAGCTGGACTGGGACTGAACGAGCATATGATCAAACCGGACTCTCTGAATGTGGCTGCCAATGGGGGCAGACTGAGAAGCTATCAACAATGACACTAGGACCTATCTCCTCTGCATGTATTATCTTTTTGGGAACCTAGTCTATTTGGATGCACACCTTCCTAGGCCGGGATGGAGGGGGTGAGGGCCTTGTACTTCCCACAGGGCAGGGCACCATGCCCTCTTTTAAGGAAGCAGGGGGAGGGAGGGAGGAAGGGGGAGCGGGAGGGGACTGGGAAAAGGGGAGGAAATGTAAATTTTTTAATGGAAAAAAATAAAAGAATATGGAAAAAATGCTAACCTCAATAAATTCCAGAAATTGTGATACCACCCATCCTTCTGTTTCTTCCAATCCAGTTCTTGCTACCTCCAAGCATCTCCGCAAATGCTCAAAAGCCCCAAATAGTCACAGAATAATAAGGCTTATGTAATTTGTGATCTCTTTGTGTTTTCTCATTCACTCATGTGATCACTGCTAATTTCTAGTCTACCACTTTCACTGGATAGAAGGAATGCTGCCAGAGCAGGTAAACTCTAGAAAGCCCCAGGTCTTACAGAAGTGTGGCACTGAGTCCATGCGCATCAGAGCTGGTTGTACATGTCAAAATTCTTCCAATTAACCTTCACATAAAATGCTATTTTAGGGCCAGTGGGGTGGCTCGCTGGGAAAAGTGTTCACCAAGCAAGCCTGTGAATGCCTGGAAAGCTTGGTGGAAAGAGAGAACTGACTCCCCAGAAGTTGTCCTCTGACCTCCATATGCATTCTGTGGTAGTCACACACACACACCACACCACACCAAGAGTAATAACAATCTAAAAATACTATGTTTTACTTCTTAGAATTACAAACTAGAACTCCCAATACAGAGAATCCTCAAGGCACTAAAACTGTCCACCTTGTGACTTAACTATGTTCCTCTTAGGCATATTCCCAGAGCTAGATAGCCTATAACTGAAATGCTTGCTCAGCCGCCTTTATTGACAATCTGTTCACAATAACATGGAAACAGAAACCTCCTGGAGCCGGGTGTGGTAGCGCATGCCTTTAATCCTCACACTCAGAAGGCAGAGACAGGTGAAACTCTGTCAGTTAGAGGCCAGTCTGGTCTACAAATCAAGTTTCAGGACAGCTAGGGCTACACAGAGAAACCCTGTGTTGGAGGAAGCCTCTTGTTTGTTTCCCATCTTCTCAGCTGCAAAATAATCACACAGAAGCTGTATTATTTAAATCACTACTTGGCCCATTAGGTCTAGCTTCTTATTGGCTAACTCTTATATCTTAATTTAACCCATTTCTATTAATCTGTGTATCACCACATGGCTGTAGCTTGCCAACTAAAGCTTTAGCATCTATCTCCAACAAGGCTATGTGGCTTCTCTCTGACTCTGTCTTCCTTCTCCCAGCATTCAGTTTAGTTTTCCCCACCTGGCTTTGTTCCCCTATAGCTCTGCTATAGGCTCAAAGCAGTTTCTTTATTCATTAACCAATAAAAGCAACACATAGACAGAAGGACCACCACCATTTCTCCTTTTCTGTTTAAACAAAAAGGAAGGCTTTAACTTTAACATAGTAAAATTACATATAAAACAGTAGGTATCAAGCAAGAATTACAGTTACAATATTTCTCTCTACTTTATCTCTTATCATAACTAAGGAAAACTATTATATATTATTAGTAACTACTCTTCAATTCCATCAAAGACTCCAGAAGGATATCTATTGCCTAAGTAAACAGTAAGTATATTGTATACAACTTCCAAATCTCTAGAATTGACAGAGACACCTCACTGCCTTGACAGTGACTCAAAGTTTTTTGTACTGTTGGGGCATCCATCTTCAGCCTACAGGCCCATAGTATCCTGTAGACATGAAGCAGGAAACTTCAAAGACAGTTCTACTTATATTGGCAGTTTGTCAGTCATTTTCTTCTGTGTCCTGCAGAGTGTCTGGTAGACTCTTTAATGAAGCAGGAATCCCGAATGATTGTCTCACCTTTAGGCAAGTTCAGCAGTCTGTGGGTCCTGCATTTCCAGTTCATCAAGCAGTGCAGGCAAGAGCAGTTTCTTGCCCAAATGGCTAACCAACTACATAACGAGCCGCTTCGATACCCATCTTCCTTTTGAAGTAATTGGTGTTTCCAGGAGCAGATGTGTCTTATTGTCACGAAAAGTCCTAAGTTCTTAAAACATTTTAAATGCCATATTCTGAAGGTCTCTGAAAGATTTGAAGAATACCAATCTAACTGAAATATATATATATGTATATATATAATATATACATATATATCCTAACAAACATGACTACAAACTTGTCTATTATGGACAACTATCTATTAACCTATATTTCTTAATTATGCATTATATTTTTAAATGAGCTGGACAAGCATAATACCTTAATCAAGATCAGAAATACATATACACAGTATAACAAAATTGACCATAAATTTATATCAATAAACCAAGATCCATGCCAATGCAAATCTCCATAGTATATCCCCCTTTAAATATAAACAAACATTTATAAGCAATATTTGGGAATATGGGTATAGTTCTGTCCAAACTTTTTCTTGCTGTTTATTGGACAAAGTAATTTTTTGAGGGATGTTCAAGGAAACCTTTCAGGGGCATTGGTCCATCAAACCACATTAGTCTGGAAGTATTTCACAGGGTCTCATCTTCTGTGGAAACAAAAGAAGAACCACTTTTCTAAAGCAACATATCCTTAGACCCAAATTCTGAAGTCAAGATACCTTTACAATATACATGCTGGTTTAGCTTAGCAGCCCACACAATGAAATGTCTCTCTGTACTTAGCTCCTTCACAATCAAAAAATTCAAAGAAAATACTATAATATACATAATCCAGACACTCTGTGTATATTCCATCTTTGCGTGGCTTATTATTACTTTTTTATTCCTTTTAATCTATGACTCTCTATACTCTGTCTCTTTAAAGACTTTTCCTTTTTTTAAACCATTTACTTCTTTTTATAACTGTCTCTACTCTTTTTCTTCTCTCTCCCAAGCCTACATACATTTATCCAACACTGTGACCCATTTAGAGGCCTTTTATGTCTGAATCTGTCCTATTGTGTATCTGTAATTCTTTACTTTCCAGGACTGCTTCTTAAAATGCTAAGCACTTCTTAAAAACTTAAGCTGTGCCATTGCTAAGGGAAATACGGTACTTCCTGCTTGTCCTGCCCAGCCCAGTACTGCAGAGCTGCTCACCTCTGAGAGCCATGCACAATGCCCTATCTCTAGGCACACAGCCAGTCCATGTTGCCACCAAGCAAGCCATAGCACTTTGCTCACAAACTCCATTTACATGATCGGTCTCCTGAAAGAGCCAGAGGTCATGCTGGCAGCATGTCCCAGAAAGCTGGCATTTTAAAAATGGCGTGGCTTTTTCCTGTTACTGCTTAATCAGGAAAAGCTCTCTTAAAGGATCCGCAGTATGCTGCCAGCAAGCAAAGCCCATTTGGAAAAAAAAATGTGGCTAAGCTTTACTTTTTAGTGTCTAGAATTCCTTTGCAAGCCCTCTAACGTTTTAAGTGGATTGTAGTTAGCCACATGGGCACCAATTTGTTGGAGACGGCTGCTTATTTGTTTTCCAACTGCTCAGCAGTGAAATAATCATACAGAAACTATATTATTTAAGTCACTGCTTAACCCATTAGCTCTAGCTTCTTATTGGCTAACTCTTATATCTTAATTTAGCCCATTTCTAGTAATTTGTGTATCACCAGTGGCTGTGGCTTACTGCCTAAAGTTTTGGCATCTGTCTTTGGCAGGGCTACATGGCTTCTCTCTGACTCTGTCTTCCTTCTCCCAGCATTCAGTTTAGTTTTTCCTACCTAGCTCTGTTCCCCTGTGGCTCTGCTATAGGCTCAAAGAAGTTTCTTTATTCATTAACCAATAAAAGCAACACATAGACAGAAGGACCTCCCACACCAACCCTGTCTTGAAAAAAAGAAAGAAAAAAAAGGAAGGAAGGAAGAAAATCTAGATGTCTAACAACTGATGAATGGATAATAAAATTGGTGCATATTTACAATGGAATCCTATTGAGCTGTTAAGAAAAATGACATCATGAAATTCATAGGTAAATGAATGGAACTGGAGAATATTATATTCAGAAAGGTAATCTAGACCCAAAAAGATAGAAACTGCATTTTCTATCTTATTTGTGGATACTAGACTCAAAGCTTTAGGTTTGACTGTATAACAGTAGAAGCGAAGAAAGTGAAAAAGACCATTGGGAAAGAGGAAGAGAAGGAGTCCAAGAGAGTAGAATAACAGGATATAGATGTTATGAAGGGAGAAAGGGGAAGTTGAGGGGGTGCTTAACTGGAGAGGTGAGAGGAAGATTAATTCAGAGGAAGAGGGACTAAATAATACTAAGGATATTTGAAAAAAAGCTATAGAAAAATCTTTTATCTTATAAGCTTACTTAAAAACACACTAGAACAGTGTTTCTCAACCTTCTAATGCTGTGACTCTTAAATATGGTTCCTCATGTTATGGTGACCCCAACCATAGAATTATGTTATTGCTACTTTATAACTGTAATTTCACTACTGTTATGAATTGTAATGCAAATATCTGATATTCAGGATATGTGATATGTGGCCCCTGTGAAAGGGTCATTCAACCCCCAGTGTGGGGTCATGACCCACAAGTTGAAAACCACTGCACTAGATGGAGGAAGGAAGCAAGGGAGGAAGGTAGAGAAAGAATGATAGAGTTTTAGTACAGTTACTCTGTATGGTAGAAAAATGCTCCCTCCAGGAGTTACTGATTACCTAACAAAATCTCAGTGACAGGCAGGGATTAACTCCCTTCAAGATGTTGGTCAGAAGGGGTCCAAGAGAGACCTAAAACAATATAGTCTCTTTCCATGGCTCTTGGTTGCCTGCCAGAACCTAAAGGTAAGACCCTATTACTGAAGACACCACAAACTTCAGTGATAAGACTTGGGGAATTCAAGCTGCTTCTGACTTCTGAAGTCTCTTCCCTGAGTTCTACACTCACATTTTTGGAAGGCACTAGGAAAACTGCCAAGGGAGAAAAGTTACCAACAGTCCTGTGGTGGTTTGAAAGAAAATGGCCTCCAAAGGGACTGACACTATTAGAATGTGTGGCCTTGTTGGAGGAAGTGTGCCACTGTGGGGGCAAGCTTTGAGGTTTCCCATGCTCAGGATACTGCCCAGTGTCTCAGTCAACTTCCTGTTGCTGCAAGTCTCAGCTCTAGCACCACATCTGCCTGCATGCTGCCAGGCTCTCCTTCATGGTCATAGTGGACTAAACTTCTGAAACTTTAAGTGAACCACCCCAATTAAATGTTTTCTTTATAAGAGTTGCTGTAGTCATGGTGTCTCTTCACAGCAATAAAAACCCAAACTAAGTCTCTGTAATTCTGAGAACCAGCAAGAGATCGCAATGGTGCAATAGTGGCACTTGTTATTGAGGGGCAACCAACCACTGTCTAACTGGAGCTTAAGCCTGATCAGTTTGTGAGAACTTGTGCCCGGAGTTATAAACCTAGCTAAGAACCTTTGACTGAGGAGGTCATAGGCCTTAGAGGAAACCATATTATCAAGTTTCCAACTTGCTTTTTAAATAGTTACCCTTATAAATAGTTGCTACTCTCAACCTCAACAAAGAAGATTCTTTTTGCATAAGATGCAAACTATAGAGAGCTCCATAACCAGTAAAAATTTAAAGACTATGACCATGAAGTGCCCACATCCAAATGGGACCATCTACAATACAACCCCTATACTTACAGCTCAAGCAACATAAGAAAACAGGGCAGAAAGATTTGAAGAGCCAGAGGACCAGGTCAATTACTGCATGATAGTTTCTTCTGAACAGGATGGTGATGTTACTACTGTGAAATCTCAGCAACATGACTGTCTTCACAAGACCTGCAAAGACCACACCAACTGACAAGCCAATGTGGACTCAGGAAAGTTTCCAAAGATCCCACCCCCAGATGAAAAGCTACAGGCAATCAATGGATGCCGAAGGAGGGGGGAAAAGTCAATGTTTAGGGCTTTCTTTTCTCTTTTTGACCCCAGTCCTAATGGATGAGCCTTAAATACATGCAAATAGAGCAACACTTATTAGACTAAGTAGGTTTTGTGTGTGTGTGTGTGTGTGTATGTGTGTAGGTGTGGTTGTGTAGATGTGTGTAACAAAACCAAATATAAAAGAAGAGGTTATAAATTTGATGGAAGGAGTTGAAGAGGAGAGAGGGATGGGAAGAAGGCAAATATAGTATGCTCATAGAGGAGATCCTCAAGTTAACAAAGAACAAAAATACTGTTTTGGAGAATGCATTACTTTGAAGTGCAAATTTAAAGCTTACACAGATATATGAAACTACAACCAAAATGCCATTGCTTCAAAACTTAACCAACAAAAATTTGGGCTGAGGGCAGGAAGATTTCTTGGAATTGCTGCCATTTGTCTTTGATTGTATTGCTGTTTCAGATTATTTATGCACAAGACACTTCCTTATTGAATATATCCAGGATGTACAGTTCCTATAGCCTTAATCTCATTTTTTTTATCAAAACTTACTCTGTACACCAAAATAGGCAAACAACTGTTCATCATCATCAAAAACTTAATGTCCACCAACAAAAGAATGCTCAAACAGTGCAGCATATAGTTATGTGACAGAACACTATATGACCAACCTCCAGAACAGCACTCTCTCTTCTTTATTTCACACAATGCAATTTCACATATGCACTTCTTTGTTCTTGTTTATTATATTCCCCTATCTAGTGATCTCTAGGAAGAAAAAGGTTCCAATTTAAATCTAACACCCAATCTGGTACCTGAGAAATGGTAGGCAATTGGAACTCATGAATGAATGAATGAGTAATGAGTGACATATTCTGAGCCCTGCAAGCCTATCTGCTGAGCCTATCTGGAAGCCATTTCATCACTCTGAAGCCACTCTGTTATGATCTAACGCGGCTGTACCAGTTTGTACTCCTACTAGCAATGGAGGAGAGGTCCCTTTTCCCCACATCCTCTCCATCATAAGTTGTCATCAGTGTTTTTGATCTTGGCCATTCTTATAGGTGTCAGATGGAATCTCAGAGTTGTTTTGATTTTCATTTCTCTGATGGCTAAAGATGTTGAGCATTTCCTTAAGTGTCTTTCAACCATTTTAGATTCGCCTGTTGGGAGTTCTCTGTTTAGGTCTGTACCCCATTTCTTGGGTTATTTATTCTTTTGATGACTAGTTTCTTGAGTTCTTTGTATATGTTGGAGATCAGCCCTCTGTCCAATGCGGGGTTGGTGAAGATCTTTTCCCATTCTGAAGGCTGCCATTTTATCTTGTTGACTGTATCCTTTGTTTTACAGAAGCTTCTCAATTTCAGGAGGCTCCATTTATTAGTTACAATACACTTTTTTTTGTTTCATTCTCAAAGGCAACCTTAATTTTCTCGTTTCCAAGATTTGGGAGGATCTTCACTCACAATACTAAATACTGACAATATCTGAGTGGTTGATATCCTGATCTACTCTGAGGACTCCAAGCTTAAGGAACAATAATGATAATTAGCATTTATTGAGTGAGTCTCTTTGCAGGCACCATTCTCTGAGACCCACTGGTAACCGCTTCAACATTCACACAGTAATGACTGGGCGCTAGTATTATCATCAGATAAGGGAAACTGAGGCACAAAAAGTGACTTTTCAAAAATGCACATACTTGGTAAGTAGTAGAATTAGATTCAAAGTCCTAACCACAGTGTGTCACACTGCAGTAAATACTCTGAGCTGAAAATGAGAGCCATTAATTGCAGCTCACACTGTGGACGGGTTGAGAGACTGAGTAGCAAGTTCCAGGTTGCATGGCAAAGGACAACTGAGCTGATGGGCCCCACGTGGAGCCTGGGAAGGCAGGCTTCAGAAAGTCAGTGCCCATGTGGGCTTCAATAAAGAACCCTTCATCCCGCCCTTTTCCTGTGCTAAGTAATCACAGGATTTACCTGAAGGAGCCAGGATTGTGTCTCTTGTGATCCTGGCTGGGGGCTCAGAGCACCCGTTGCTACTGGAGTCATCTATAATTAGAGGATTAGGCCATCTCACATTTGGGCTGACTGCAGGCATCCTTGACAAGCATCAGTCTCGCGGATGGATATGGATGTCTCCGCGGTTGTGGCTCCATGTGGAGAGGGATGGGACTTCAGAAAAACAGGACAGGAAAAGAAACTGCAGAAGCCTTTCAGGCTTTCGTTTCTTACTGCTCAGGTTTTATGCCCCTTTTTGAACATTTCATGCACCAGAGATCTGTAGCCATCCCCCTTTTCCCTCTCCCATTCTGCAGACAGGCTGAAGCCCTAGTCTCCGCAGTCCTTCCTGCACTGTACTGGATTATCAGGCCAGGCGACAATGGTAATTCTTACCCTGGGTTGGTATGGCATGGGGATTTCTTCCAAAGCCACGGTTCTTTTCACAAGCTCCTCTTTGGACATCAGCTTCTGAGCTGGGGTAGATGTATACAGGGTATTCGCACAACTTCTTTTAGGTAACAGGAAGAACTGACCCTTAGATGCTCAGCCATCCATCAGTCTTTCTGGCTTCTCCTATGGTCATTATGGAATGTTTTGAAATTGTTGCGTGCTTGTGGCAGAAACATCAAATGAAATAAATCATAGTACAGAGAACCCGGCACTCCTCTGTGAATCCACCCAGACCCTACAGACAAACCCTGCTATTAGCGTGGCACTTATATTCACAAGGCAGCTAAAATTCGATAGAAAGATGACTATTAACATCTTCTAAAAGACTGTTTCTACTATTTGACAATTTTATGAGTCTTCGTTGGCTTTACCCAGATAGAGTCATGCATGGGCGAAAAGCTCTTGAAATGCTGGTCTGTAGCTGGTCTGTTTCTCCTCTGCGCTGGAGATCAATGCGTGACAGCACAGGTGGTGGTGGGAACTATAGCAAGTGGCGCCATCTAACGTTCCAGTGTTCCTGTCCCGTGCAGACCTCTGTTACTGAGACACCGATCCCTTGGAGTATTTGCAGGCCGCAGGCCTCAAGACCTCCCATTTTCAGAAGCAGCCAGTGTCACTGCTCTCAGTTTGAGACTCTTAGCTTTGGTGATTTCACAGCTCTCTGGGACTCTTTGGACATTCACAACTTGCGGGTCCTCTTCTCTGGTTCCGTTTACAAACTCTTTGATTTTTCTTCTTGGTCTCTACTTCTACTGCCCTGCTTCCTGCCCTGGCCACTCTAGAACTATTAAGATGAACTGTTCGCTGTTGGTGGCTTCTGGAAGGCTAAGGGTAACTGCCACTAGTGAGGCAGTAGTAGGGAGCCAGAGCTCCCCGCAGACCATTTGCTCAGATGCAGAAGTCCCCCTCCTATCAGGGCAGGGTCCCGGAGGTCAGGTAAGGCCCTGGAAAGATCAGCAGGTAAACCGCAGCAGCCACACCACATAGAGCTGCCAAGTGGGTCCAGGCATTGTAAGGGACTTCCACCCCTTTAGCTGCAAAGTGGGTTTGCCAGTGTCTTGAGACTGGAAGCCAAGACCCAGGCCCTGAAAATCAGGGCAACAGACAGCAGGACAGCTTGGAAGCTCATTGCCAGCTCCTGGAAATTGGGCACCAACCACTGAGACTGTCTCCAAGGCCAGGACTGTTTCAGTTATTAAAAAAGCAATTGCTGCCATTATGCTCCAGGCTGAGAAGCGGTAGTCTGGGCTGCTCCAGAGACCAGAATGAAGGAAATGGGATGGAGTGTAGGGACAGGGCCCAGCAGTGTTGGAATCTAGTCATACCACAGGTGGCTCCAGTCAGCATCAGAGTCCCACGGCACCCAGAAACCACCGGTGGTCTACATGGCACTTGCATAATCGGGTTCATGCCTCACCTCTGCCGCTATCCCATGCTTACTGCCCCTCTCCTGTCTCTGTGAGATTCCATCACAGTCAGTAGCAATGAAAGTAGGCAAGGAAAGACCACACAAGAGAAGCCTTTATTGAGCCAAACTGCAACACTAGAGGAGCTAACACCAGCAGCGGTGTCTCCCAGACAACCCACTGAGCCTGTGCAATGAGCCTGCGTAATCTGCTCAAGAAGGCATGCGGGCTGGGCATGGTGGTGTGCACCATTAACCACAGCATTGGAGAGCCAGATCTCTGTGAGACTGAGGCCAACTTGGTCAATATAGTGAATTCCTGGCCAACCTAGGCACATACAAAAAATAAAAAATAAAAAAATTAACACAAACAAAAGGGGTGTTTGGATCAGTTATAGTTTAGACAAACTGCCAATCAGAATTATTAAGGTTTGTGCTTTGAACAAATCATGGCTGTCCTATCCACAGTTGTCCTCCACCACAGGAAGAGTGCTCCCTTTGCTGTACATTGTTTCAGAGCCCAGCAAAGGAATAGCTGTGCTGGACCCTACCCTCCATAGCTTGGGAAACCAGCTGCAGTCTTCTGGCGTGTTCTTCCAAGACATCTGTGTTGCTCTCTGATGATCCTCTTGCTCCAGAGAGCTCAGGAAGCAGGAGAGCACCCAATAACTGCCCATTAGTCAAACTGCCCAGACGTCAGGGTCTAATTATTACAGAAGGACGGACATCAGAGAAATGACTTCCAATCAAACTTTCACAAATTGATAATCCCAACAGCAATGTAACAAGTTTCACTCTGACTCCAACAGTGGCTTTAATAAATTTGAACACCGTTTTAAAAATGCTTTCTCCCTGTCCTGTGCCCAGGTAAGGGAGGTTCCTCCTCATCTGTCATGAAATGCTATGGCTGTTGACCCATGTGTGCTCATTAATGGCTGTATAGTTCCAGGACAAACCAACCAGAGCATAGTACATGACCACTCAGATAAAAACTGGTTTCCTTCCACATGCCTTTCCCCCTTGACATCTCCCCAGATTCTGTAATTTCCTAGGTCCATGTAAATTCGCTTCCTAAAGTCACTCACAAGCACCTGCTTTTCATTTCTATTACCAACACTCTAGTCTAAGCCCCAGCTATCTTACCCCGAGTAACTGTCTACAGTCATCCAAACTAGAATTTCCGAATAGATCACCATCCTCATCACCCAGCCCTTTTTGCTTAGAAGCATTAGGATTCTTTCCCTTTGCTCTTGAAATGTGGGCATGCCTTCATGTTCGCTCGTGAGACCCCCGTGGGAAGGTCCCCGCTGATGCAGAAAGCCGTGCACTCTTAAAGTTTTCATAATTACCTTCTGTTTTCTCCCCAAAACTGTAGTGAGGTTACATCACCACCAGTGGTAATTAAAAGTCAAATGAGAGCATGATTTTGTAACTCCACCATCAGCACCACTATTGTATACCCAAAAAAAAAGGAAAAGAAACCCCTCAGAGCCTAAATATTGATTTAACCGACATTATGTCTTTACATCCATAAAATAATATAACTTGAGGCAATTTCAAATTAATCCGGGAAATGCTGCGGCAGCTCCAGCTCCGCCAGCCATGTAACTGTACAAAGACTCAGTCGGGAGGTAATTACAAACCGCGGCTTCCTGGGCCTCCCACTGACCTGTAAGTGGGTGTGTCTGCTTCCTTACTGAGCCTTGCAATTCCAGTCTCTCTGGGGCAGCCAGCTGGAGGCAGCTGTCTGGTTTGTAGAAGGATGTCCCTGCATGTCTCTTTCTTCAATCTAGAAGAGTGTTTGCTGTCCTTGTTCTTGCTTTAACTCTTCAAAGAATCACTCTGAGGCCACAGTTCCTCCAAACCCCACCATTTCTCCAGGGTTAACCTTGTTTAAGAACAGCAAATTGTGCAGTCTCTGGTCTGAGAGTAGAGGTAGAGGCGCATAACCCAGATTAACCGCTGTTTAATAGCTTAATCTGGATCCTGCTTAATCTGGATCCCGTGTTCAGCTTCAACCTGCTTAAATCCTATTATTCAGGGTTTCTTTCCTTCCTTCATTTCTTTTCATTTTGTATGTATGGAGCAGGTGCATGCATGTATGTATGTTCATATATGTTTGAATGTACATATATTCAGACATGTGTATGTGTGTGTGTGTGTGTGTGTGTGTGTGTGTGTGTGTGTGTGTGTGTGTGTGAATGCAGAGCCCAAAGTTGGCATCAAATGTCTTCCATCAATATGCAAAGAAAAGGCCAGGAATGATCCTTGCTTTTATGGTTGCAACACAAAGTAAGGTTTGCAGGAAGCAGAGCCTAAGACATAGCATCTTACTTACTAAAGACCACATTTCTGTCCACATATGATGCCAGAGCCTCATCCAGAAGGGGTCCTGAGTTACCCACAGAGTCTATGCCATGGCACCCCAGAGATGACATCCAAAGCAAGATGGAATTTTCTCACAGTCATGACTTTAGTTCCCAAGAGGGTTCTGCTACTTTTCCTCTGCTTTTAAATTATTTTTCTAGTTCTTATGGTTGATTATATTATTGACCCCAACTTGTCACCTCCTTTTGAATTTTTGCCCATCCCTCAGTGACCTAAAACTCCTACTGAGATCATGAACTCATGTGATTTTCCTTGGCCTATCAGATATCGGCAAGCACGGCATAAGTAAATACAGTGGGCTGCTTTTGTGGGCATGCCTTTATGCTCTTCTGCCATTACTATGATAGAATCATGCCCTAGGCAGGCCACTGGAGGAAGGATGAAAGGTACCCGGAGCACCTAACCTATGACCTGGAGTTAGGCCTGCCAGACCTACACTAACCCAACAAGCTCACTGACAAGTGCATACATGAGACTAGATGTTTGAAAGCAGTGGACTTCCGGTGCTTTCTTCCACAAACAGGTCATGAGATCAGTCTCCTGCAACTGATGTAATCATCCCTAAGCTTCTCATCACTAGTGTTCTTCAGTTTCCCTCCAGAAGTACAAACTAAAAGATGGCAATGCTTTGCATTTTGTCAAGGGAGCCTGTCCCTTGAGAGGGCATTTTCACTGCAGACAGAGCTACCGCTCTTCCTGTGTGTAACTGACAGAACGACGGTCTCTGTTCCCTTTGCACTTTCTCTCTCCAGCTAGCGACTTTCTAGGCGCTTCCTTGAACAGTGAGGGAAGGCAGCGTTGCGGAAGAGCAACAAGTTTGCATTTTTAAGCATCACTCTGGGTTTTATATCTTTGTGTGTGTGTGTGTGTGTGTGTGTGTGTGTGTGTGTGTGTGTGTGTGTGCGTGTGTGTATTCTATCATGTACAGGTATTGTTTACCAGCAAAGCCATCTCAGTAGCCCTGCAACTCTGGAATTTTGTTACTTATGTGATCTTGAACTTTAGGGTAATTAAAGGTTTCTGACAGTCATTTTCTCATTGGGAAAATGAAACATTACCTATCTCAAATAAGATAAAATTATTTGTATGAAACTCTAAACTCAACTGTGGCATTTAATGTAAATTGTGAAATGTATAGTACTTCAGAGTTGCTTTATATCTGTCATTAATTTGTGAGATTTATTTCTTACTATTGTTTATAGATATAAGCTTATTATATACAGTTATAAATTTCATAAATATTTTCATTAAAGTTCATCATGTCCTTTGACCATATTTATCTCAAATGTCCTCCTCTTTCTCCCCCTCCCACGAGACTCCTTCCTTCCTCCAGCAAGCCACACTTTTACTTTCATGACATTATTTATAGCATGTCATACATATTTATGGAGATACATTGTATATAAAAATGATTTTATGTATCTAGTTAAAACCTAGGACTCACAAGTGAGGGGAAACTTGTGTGATGTTTACCTTTCTGTACCGGGCTTACTTCACTTAACATGAGGCTCTCCAGTTACATCAGCAAATGACAAGATTTCCTTCATTATGATTGAGTACAACTCCTCTTTTTATTATATATGTGTATGCGTGTATATCTTCTTTACCATTCTTCCACTGATGGACACCTAGGCAACTTCCATAACTTGACTATTGTGAACAGTGCATCAGTGAACATGGATGTGTAAGGATCTCTATGGTGCATTGACCTAGATTCAATCAGGTATGTACCCAAGACTGATTGAGCTGGGACAAGTAGGTCATATAATTATTCTATTTTTTGCTTTTTGAGGAGCCTCCACAGTTGCTAATTTACTCGGCAGTGTATAAAGGTTCCTTTCTGCATCCATTAACATAATGAAAATAATCTCACACAGGCCTGCCAAGAAACCCATGTCCATTCCAGGTGATTCTAGTCTCTAACACATGGACAATTAACACTAGCCATCAAAATCATTATGTGGTGTATTACACTTACCTATTGGCTTGCATTATTGAAACATACCTGCATCCTGGGATAAGTAATAAAGTGATCGGTCCTTTGTAACCATTAATGCAGTCTGCCGGTAAAAGAATATCTTGCTTGCTTACACACTGCTAATTTATAACAAGTTGCTTGGGTATGAATGTATATAGGTTCTTGGGATAATTTTTCACTTGTAATACATAAAATATTTAATCATGTAAGGTATATGGAAAATATACTGTTTTTAACTTGTCATCATTGTAATCATTCACTTGAAAAATAGAATATAACCACATTGTAATTTTTATACTGCTTGAAAGATATTGCTATGGTATATAAGATGTAAGGGAAAGAATAGAGTTAAAATGAGTTAGAAGGAAAACATCAAGAATGAGAGAATTAGGAAGAAAACATCAAGAGAGTTAGAAGGACATTTTTGGATAGCGATAAGAACAGAAAATATAGAATACAGAAACAGAATTAAAAAGAAGAATTTTAAAAAGCTCTGCAGGATACCATCAAGAGAGTGTGTGTGTCTTTTCCCTTAACCCCCTCAGATACAAAAGTCTGGATGGATGCCTTTTTCAATGGGTTTGGAGATTTTTCTGCTATGGTTTTATTGAATATATTTTCTATACCTTTAACTTGCATTTCTTCTCTTTTTATATCCCTGATTCACCATTTGGTCTTTTAATGTTGTACTATATATCTGACATATAAATTTTTGTAATTTTTTTATCATTATATCTTTATTGTTATCTGAATGATCATATTTATTTACCTGGTCTTTAGGACCTATTATTCTGCCTTCTACTTAGTTCCTTCTATTGGTGAGATTTGTCATTGAGTATTTTTAATTTGTTTTTCATTTCTAAAATTTCTATTTGTTTTTTCCTCAGAATTTCTATCTACCAAATTTCACTATTACATACTCTACTGACTTCCTTATTTCATTGAATTGTTTGTATTAGCCTTTAATTCATTCAGTAGTATGTGTCCTCTTTGATTTTATTGAGCATTCTTTGTTTTAATCATATGTATGCGTCTGTGTGGCTATGTACACATTCATGCAGGTGCCTGTGGAGGGAGGCCAAAGGTATTAGGGCCCTTAGAGCTGGAATTGCAAGTCATTGTGAGAACTTGACAGGGCACTGGGAACCAAACTTGGATCCTCTGCAAAATCAGTACGCATTCTTTAGTGCTGAGCCATTTCTCTAGTCCCTTGTTGAACATCCTCACAATCATTCTTTGGACTTCTTTGACACAGATTTCATCTACTTCATTCTCACTGGGATCTTACTGTGGGATAGATGATTTTGAAGAGTCATGTTGCCTTTATTTTTCTTGTTTCTTGGAATTTGGCACTGGGCCTTGGGCATCTGGGATTATGGTAACTGGTGGGATTTTTTTTTTATTTTTGAGACAGGGTTTCTCTGTCTAACAGCTCTGGCTGTCCTGGAATTCACTTTGCAGACCAAGCTGGCCTCAAACTCACAGAGATCCATCTGCCTCTGCCTTTGCCTCCCAAGAACTGGGATTAAAGAATTACATCACCATGCCCGATGAATTATTTTTTAATCACCCATATCCTTTCAGTTGTGGTATTTTTAGGGTTCAGGTGGAACTAGGGTACAGTAGGGTTAAGGTGTCTTTCCTCCCCTCTAGACTAGGCATGTAGCTTGGTTACTAAATGTCATCCCCCATGTTCCAGGATCTTCAGCCCCATTCTGATAGTGGACTACTAACAGCAGAAGCAATGAGACTGGGGGATAAGATTTCTGCTAATACACAGGACTAGCCCATTAGAAACAATTTCCTTTGACTCCAATAATTTGGGGGGGGGGACAAAGGAAAAAGACTAGTGTGGTGTGCACTAAAATACTAGTTACCAAATGTAAGCATGGAAAGATAAGAAGCAAAGTATTAGAGCTGCGGAGAAAAGGCAGAAGGTGAAGGTAAATAGCGGAAACAACAACAAAGACGTGGTAAAGGCAGAGTAAAAAGAGAAAGAGGTAAAGAGATCAGAAAACCCAAAACAATCCGAGTACTTAGGAGGCAGAGACCGAGCGAACCCCTGCTCCAGTCCCAGCCCAACCTGAGCTCGGGGGAGTGGGGTACCGCTCTCAAAAACATAAATTAATTAAGATTACAAAAGAGTGAGAACAGAACAGGACAAAGCAGATCTACGAATTAAATAAGGGAAGTATAAAATCAAAGGGAAAGAAAACTGGGTGAGGTCTCAGTCTTTCTCTGTCCAGTTCACCTTGCTTATCTTTCTCTAGCTTTTGGTTGACCAATGAGAGCAGAACCTTTATGGTATTATTCTTCCTGAGTTGATCTTGTGTTGTTTGCCCCTCAGCTAGAGAGTGTGGCTCAGGGGGCAGCCCGTGCATCCTAATTCCAAGTGTCATTCAGTCTGTCAGCACAGGTAGGTCTGTCAGCACATGTCCCGTTGGTGTGCCTTACAACCCTTCGTCTTTCACAGAGGTGGGAAGTCTCACTCCAGCCTGGCTCAGACTATGGTGTTGGCTTAGTTGCCCTTCCATCTGCAGGTAGTCTACAGGCCAGGTTTCAGAATATGGGTTCCTGACACTTCTGGGTTTCCAGAGTTAATCATGCAGGAAGGGACCTTTCCGTCTAGATCCCTAGCCACTGTCTCAGCAAGGGTCTCTTAGTTTCTTCTAGGCTGGAGGGATGGTTCAGTTTGTAAAAAAACAAACAAACAAACAAAACTTACCACGAAAGCCAGAAGACCTGAATTATGATCCTTGGCACCTGCTTTAAATGCAGACACAGCATGCATGTCTGTAACCCCAGTGTTAGGGACACAGACAGACTAACCCCTGGTTCTCACTGGCCAGTCAGTCTACCCAGCAAGTAAGCTCTGGGTTCAGTGAGAGAGCCTATCTCAAAAGCTAAATTGGACATGCTCCAGTGACTGCCCACCCACACTCATGAACGAGTAGACTCCTCCATAGGCTATAATAAATAAAACAAGATAAAAGATGACATGAAGTTGGGGGTGTGGAGCCAGAAGAAATTAGAATGAGGGATGGGGGGAATACAATCTAAATACCTTGTATGCATGTATAAATTCTCAAAAAATATTTTTAAAACTTACATTAAAAAACAAAATAAGGTAGAAAATGACCAAGGAAGACATCCAATGTTATTTCCATCTTCCACATTTGTGTACATATGTACCTATATGTATATGGACACACACATGCATGCACACACACCGAACACATAAATACATACATAAATGGTTTCTTGAAACTGATTCAAAAAGCAAAGGATTTTCAGAACACCTACATGATATGCAGATCCAAGATGATTGTCTGTGGAACTGCAACTCCATTCCATAATTAACACAGGCCTGGATATATTTTAATCTGTTTTCTCCCTTTGGTCTCCTCCCCTCCACCCATCAGAGGGACTGCTGTGCAGCTTTGGGCCCTTTCACCATTTCTCTTGCCCCCACCTTCTCCCCCCCCAGGCCACCACCCCCACCCGGCTCTCCTCTCTCTCTCTCCCCTGCATGCTAGGCAAGCATTCCAGCACTGATCTACATTATCTCCGTCCTCTTCTTTACTTTTAATCTTCAAACCAGGTCTCTCATTAAGTAGCCCAGGTCTGAACTCCCTCATGACCCTTGTGATCCTCCTGTCTCAGCCTCCCAATTAGTTGAGGTTAAAGGCTCACACAAATAGGAGCCCAGCCATGAATCTTAGAAAGGAAAGGCGAGTTTTGAAGACTCTTAGAAAATAATAGAGGTTAAGTGCGGAGGCCACCCCGTATAGGAATTACCGAGGGAGAAAGCATGGAAACACAATAGAAAAGGATAGAACACAAGGAAATTTCCCCACTATAACAGAATAGAAACGCAGTAAGGGATAAAACACAAGAAAACTTCCCCACTATAACAGAATAGAAACGCAGTAACAGATAGAACACAAGAAAAATCCCCCGCTGGAAACAGAATAGAAACACAGTAACTTATAGAACACAAGAAAAGTTCCCTGCTATAACAGAAGAGCTAATTAGGGGTGTAGAAAGTTATGGTATAGGATTATCAACAAGACTTCCTTTCATTATTGAGGACCAAAGAATTATTGAAAATGAAAAGATTATTTGGTTCCAACTTCCAGGAGGTTCTGTGTATGCTTTCTTTGGGTTCACCTAGTTATTCGGCTTCTCTGGGCTTGTGAGCTAAGTGCTTAGTGTCCTTTATTTTATAGCTAGGGTCCACTAATGAGTGAGTACATACCATAATCATCTTTCTGGGTTTGGGTTACCTCACTCAGGATAGCGTTTTCTATTTCCATCCATTTGCA
>PVIU01015141.1:0-49403 GCA_004026605.1 Ondatra zibethicus
GAAGAAGAAGAAGAAGAAGAAGAAGAAGAAGAAGAAGAAGAAGAAGAAGAAGAAGAAGAAGAAGGCGACGATGACGACCGATATTCCTAGTGAAAAGTTTCTGCACCCCATGAGCCTCTCTGCTGAGGCAGCAATCCAAATCAGACCAAATCAAACCGAATTAGAAAAAGCCCAGATTTAATGGGTAAGCACTCCCAGATGATTTTTCCAGCCCCCCAGAGAGGATGTGGAAAAGAGAGACCAGAACCCCACAAGTCTGTTTTCGGGGCAGGGGACAGTTTAAGTACACTGTGGGACTGGTCTTGAGCATCTTTGTGGGGGGGAGGTGTCATCATTTGGTGGGTTTCCTGAGATGCAGTAGGGTTTAAAGAGAGATGGGGGAGGGGGCTTGGGGGTGGAACTTCTACCTGAACAGCCCAGACTCTTTGGGTATATGGATGCCAGGGTTTGGGGTGGAGCTTCTACCAAAACATACCAGACTCTTTTGGTATCTGGTAGTTCATGACTGGCTACTTTCTGAGGACATAGGGTGACTTGGGGGAGGAGCAGACCTGGTGGGCTCATGCTCAGTGTGGGTGGATAAGCACCGGTTAACTGCCATCCTGGAGACCTCAGACATTGTTTCACGAGGAAGCAGAAAAGGCAAGCTGCTGGGAAAAAACTAGATTCTTAACACCTGTTCTAGTCGTGTTGAAAAAGATGAATGCCAGGAAGAAGAGCAGATAGGCCCTTTATTGGGACATCTTGGAAAACCAGAGGATGGAGGGTCCCAGCTGGGGGACATGCCAAGTATCCTGAATAGGTGACTATTTAAGCTTGGAGAGGTAATACCAGCATGGATGTCCCAGGAACATGGTTGCCAAAGGCGTGGTGAGGATCTTAATGTAAGTGTAGCTTGGTACACACCTGCCAGGACAGGAAGGTAGTCCTGAGCCTCAGTTTACCCTAAGGCAATACCTGGTTCTAAGAAAGACCAGAAAATGAGAACACCCAAGCTCCACCCAGGAACAGATGCCCCTTAGCCCAGCACGCACCCATCCCCTTTTCTCCAAGGAAGAAATTCCTAACATTCCAACCTTTGCAGATAGGATCACCTGCCAGTCCACACCCATGGCTTTTCACTAGGACACCCCTAGACAAATGTCAGCCAATCAGGGAGATCCTGAACATTAGAAATCCCTCACCCCCATCTTTGCTGCTATTAAAACCCAAACCCAACTGAGTTCAGGGCTCTCTGATCACTCCAATACGTTCGACACGGAGAGCCCAAATTTGCGAACGTGTGAGAAAAATAAAGAAAATAAAGGCTCTTTGCTTTTACAGACAGGACTCAGTCTCCTTGTTGGTTTTTGGGGAAGTCCGCAGATCTGTCCGTTGGCGCTTCAGACCTAGGAACTAGCTGCTTGAGGAGTACTCTGCTCCCCAGGGAGAGTGGGGCAGGCAGGTGGCTGGGAAAGAGTATAAGAGGTATTGCCCTACAAGAATGCAGGGAAGTGACAGGGTCTTCAGTGGAAAGTTAGCTCTTCTTTGCCTAAAATTTCCCTTATCTTGTGTGTGTGTGCAGATGCATGTATATACACATGTGATGGTCAGAAGTCAAGGTCAGTGTCATTTTTATTAGTGAATGTATGTGCATTTACCACACCATGCATGTCTCCATCCATCTGTACATGGCTCCTGTAATGGATCAATTAAAAATGCTGCAGGATCCCCAACAGCTGCAGCGGCAGAAACACTGCAGGTCCCTGAGTGGTGGCAGAGGGCAGAGGGTCCCGAAAACAGCCAATCCCAGGCAGGGATGGCATATGAGACCAAGCCGCAGGTCTCCGAAGGAGGTTGGTCCTGGGCAGGGAGCCACACGGCAGACAAGAGACAGACAGATAGGTACACCATGCAGAGTGAGGTTGGATATTTAGTGGGTTATGGAAGGGAAAGGAAGAAGGGGAGAAGAGCAGAGAGGCAGGGAGAGGGGGGGCTCTTCGAGAGGGAGATGGAAAAGGAAAGGACTCAGGCTGGAAGCTGAAGATCAGCTTGCCTCAGCGGATAGGGGAAGGAGTGGGCATGGCTTGACTCTTAAAAGGACAGGACGATCATTACAAAAAGCACAGCTTAGAGTAAGCACTGGAGAAACTGAAGAGGCTTAACTTAACATTAGTGCAGTCATGACAGGCTGCAAACAAAGGATACAGGGACTAGGCCTCATCATTCAATAGCTAGGAAAAGTCACAGACTGTACCCTGCGGGAAACCAATCAGAATTGAGACAAACAAGTACTAGATGCTCCAGAACATTAAGAATAGCTTACTTGGGGCTAGACAGATGGCTCAGTGGTTAAGAGCACTGCCTGCTCTTCTAAAGGTCCTGAGTTCAAGTCCCAGCAACCACATGGTGGCTCACAACCATCTGTAATGAGATCTGGTGCCCTCTTCTGGCCTGCAGGCATACATGCAGACAGAATACTGAGAATACTATATACATAATAAATAGTGAATAAAAAAGAATAGCTTACTTAACTTTCATATAGGTTTCCTTGCAACAATGCCACTACCAATTGCTGTTTGACAAGACATCCGTTACCTTACTCCTGATCAATCAGGAGTTCAACTTTCATCTGAATATGGAATTCCCTAACCATCCCTCCCCATCCTTTACTCATTAAAACCCTGCCACAGCTGATCTCAATGTTCTCTGATCCAACCACTGTGTCGAAATGGATGGAGAGTCACTGCTTGGGCTTGCAATGAAGGCTCTTTGCTTCTGCATACAAACTCGGATTCCTGGTGGTCTCCGGGGGGCTCATGACCACACAGGCATGGCAGCAACCAGGATAGTCAATCACACAGGCCTATCTTCCTCAATAGAAGGAAATGAATGATATCTGGAATGCCAAGAAAAAACGCCAGACAACCTGATGATCCTTTACTACTCTTATTGTTTTTGGAGACAGGGTTTCTTGGCTGCCACGAAACTCTGTAGACCAGGCTGGCCTCAAACTCAGAGATCAACCAGCCTCTGCTGGTACTGGGAGGTGAATCATGGAGCCAGGCATGGCGGCATTGCTCTAACTCCAGCACTGGAAGGGAATCATGGAGATGGGCATGGTGGTACCCACTGTAACCCCAGCACTGGGAGGTGAATCATCACTGAGCTGAAGATTCATAGTCCTTCCAGTGTCTCAAACCTATGTTGGAGAATAACTTAACACACATGGGCCTGAACAGGCGCCCAACACAAAAGATGAAAGCATCAAACTGGTGTAGGTCCTTTTGCACTTGTGTTGCTTTCATTGGTTAATAAAGAAGCTGCCTTGGCCTTCTGATAGGGCAGGAATTAGATAGGCGGGGAAAAGAGAACAGAATGCTAGGAAGAAGACAGAGAGAGCAGCCACCATGAAATCACCAGAGTCAGACATGCTGAATCCTTCCTGGTAAGCCACGATCTCATGGTAAACACAGATTAATAGAAATGAGTTAGTTTAAGATGTGAGAGTTGGCCAAGAAGAGGCTAGATATAATGGGCCAGGCAATAATTAAATGAACACAGTTTCTGTGTAATTATTTTGGGGGTTAAGCTAGCCAGGCGCTGGGACTGCGGCCAGCCTGCTCCCCTCATTACTACATCCAACACGTCACAGCTGTTGAAATTTTCAGAACTCAGAGAGCCTCTTATCAAAAGCTTTTATAATTTCGTATGGTAAATGAGGGCAAAGGACTTCCAACCACAGAAAAGGCTGCCACCACCACAAGCCTTGTCGGAACAAAGACTGCCAGCCTTGAGATTGCGCAGGCAAGTTTTATTAGTGAACGTAACAATTCTACAAAAAATACAGTAGTACTATAGCAAGCATCGCTGCCCGTCTAAGCCCCCTCAGAGCTTCGGGCAGGAGTGGCGTAAGGCATCAAGTATGAACTTTTATTCTTGTTTTATTTCGAGTGCTGAATCTCAACAATTCTCCCACAAAATGTTTTTTTTTTTCCGTCTCTCTTCCTGCTGCAGTTGAAGTATTGGTCAAGTAAGAGGGTAATGTTGACTACCAGTGAGGGTGTTAATGCAAAGTAACTAAAAACCGCAGCTGCAAAAGCTGCATGGCATTGCATCCAAGCAAAGGACAACACGAGTAACAAAGAAATATGTGCACTGAATCAAATCACTTTCCCCTTGAGTTACACGAGGCAGAGGGCTAGTTAGAGTCTAAGATTGCACTTCTGGAGCATAAACACAGCTGAACACCAAGCGTTGGTTGCACGCTACCTCATCAGCATTCACTTCAGTCCACGTGACCACAGTCTTAACGATTTTATAGGCTTTAAGTACTTGACAGTTGAGGCATTAGGGAAAAGGGCTCGTAATATGTACAAGCATTCACTTTGGTTAGTATATTGCTTCCAGAATACACTGTTCAAATATCTTCTTTTTGTGATATTAAAAACTATGGAGTTTTTCCTTATTAAAGTCCAAACCATCAACAATGAAAAAAGTACAATATAAAATAACACATATGAAGCCGAACATTCAGTTACAGCTCACACTAGAAATTACTAACTACACATAGCTGCTTCATTTTTGGTTTTCAATTTTGGCCCCTACCTCATTCTTATTTACAACTGGTACCTGCTGAGAAAGACATCCAAACCCTTTAACTAGGCAAGTGTGGAGGGGGTGCCAGGACTAGAACCCAGGACTCAAGCATTGCTAGGCAAGCTTTCTCCCACTGAGCTACAGGTCCAGTCTGTATGAGGTGCTTTAAAAAATCTGTGTTTTTAACTATAAGGCATCATGCTGGCATATTGAAGAAAACTAATATTAGAGAAAATATTAGTTTTATTTTATTCCTTTTCTTAGTTTGGTATTTAAATATTCTAAGAACTTACACTTAAATTACTTAGCAAGAGAGTTTTATTTTAGAGAGAACGGGGAACAGAAGAGTGGGAACACACAAAGAAGCTTCCGCAGCAATTAATGGTGGATGGTGGGCACTAGTGGAATATTTTTTACTCTAAGACTTAAACTTAGGAAGTAATTAATGCCACTTTAGGTGGCAGTGAGACATTTAACTTCAAATTCACATTGTAAATTCCGACTTGCCCTCAGCAAGGAGCCAGGTATGCGCGTGCTGCTTGCTATTAAGATTTGGCCTCCAAGCGGGTCTTTGTGCACTGGTGTGTGAGTGAGGCATGGAGGAGGGGGCATTCTCTGAGGCCCACGAGGACACGACTCCCCTAGAAGGGTCATGAGGAGGTTAGGGCAGACAATGCTGAAGGAGACGGGGTGAAGACGGGACTGTGCTGCAGGTCTGTGTCCTTCATTGTCTTGTACTGTCTTTGTGTGTGTGTGTGTGACTGCCCTAAATGGTCAATAAAGGCGTTGCCAGTACATGTGGGGAAAAACAAAAAGATTTGGCTTTACTGGCTCAACTTTTTTCACTCCACCAAAAGATGAGGCGCAGGCCTGCTGTCCAGTCGGGTTGGCTGAAAATACTGCAGCCCGAGTGTAGGCAAACATCCCCTGAAATTGCTAGAAGCTTTCTTGTCTGATGGTTTCAGGATCACCATATGTCTTTCAAACACTGAAGGGAGGAAAAAAAGAGAATGTTATAACCTCTACATTTAATTTTTCAAATTCTTAGGAGACTAACATTTTTCAGACAGTCCTAGTTCTCACAGTGGGATTTACAGTCAATGGTTTAGAGTTTAACAGACTGGCATAGGCATCTGGCCATTTCTGTAATATTACTGCACTACCATTCCCTTTGTATGATTCAGTATATTTAACACGAAACATCACACCTGCCAAACTCAATTCAGTTCCAATTTTAGCCATTCTTCAGCGTCGGAAAGTACTATTCTTCTAGTAACAGAAGTTCAACTCGATATTAAAGGCTTTACACAGACTTGGAGGATGGGGAATTGTGGTCTGTTTGGTCGAAAGCATCACCCCAGCTCCCTAACACCCTGGAATATTATATTTGGGGGCTTCATCCCGGCCCCTGGCACCCATCTTTGGAATGGAGCAGGAAGCTCCATTTCAAGCCCCTCCCCTGGGAGTCGCCTTGGTCTGGACTCCACCTTTGGGAAAGCCCGCCAAGTGATGACCCTCCCCAGGGAGGGTCAAGACCACTCCCACAGGCTACTTAGGCTGCCCTAGAGAATAAACACGTGGTCTCCACCACCCCTTCCCCTCACCATGCTTTTTTCCAGTGTCAACAGGGAGTACTGCATTAAACATGGGCATCTTTTATTTGGTCTAGTTTGGTCTGATTGAAATTATTTGCACCGGCAGAGAGGCTCGTCTTAAGAAATATTCCTAACAGTCTATAATCCCCAGAAAGAAGAGATTGAGGTAGGAGAATTTCTGCTGAATTCCAGGCCAGTCTGGTCTACTTAGAGAAGATCTTGTCTCAAGAAAACCAACCAACCTAAATAAAAACACAGATCTTGGGAACTGGCTCCTAGAACTCAAGAGTCAGTAGCTCATAGTAACTCCAGCTCAGGGGTCCTGATGTCCTGTTGGCCTCTGTGGGCACTATATACTCATGGTACACATGCATGGGCGCGCGCGCGCGCGCACACACACACACACACACACACATCCCTTGACAGGCTAGAGAGATGTCTCAGTAGTTATGAGCACAAAATACTCTTGTAGAAGACCGAGTTTAATTCTCAGGACCCAAATCAGGCAGGTCACAACTGCCTGTACCTCCAGTCCAGGGTATCAACATTTCTGGTCTCTTCAGGAAGACACACAATTCAAACAAAGACTTTAAGTTGAGAACACTGGCTGCTCTTCCAGAGAATCTGGGTTCAATTCTCAGCACCTACATGGAAGCTCACAACTGTCTATATCTACAATTCCAGGGGATCTGACACCCTTACATAGGCAAAACACCAATGTACATAAAATAAATTAAAAAGAGAACGAAATCTTGAAAAAAAAACTTTAAATAGTAGCACGTAAAAAAAAATTCCTAAAATTCACAAATTTCAAACAAAATGTTAAAACCTATAAGCAACACCAAGGTATATGACCAATGGCAAACAGGAACTTTCTCAGGGCTTCAGGCCAATCAGCTCCTTCTCACACACCCTGTAGGTCTCAACCCCTTTTGCAAATCTCTATCTACAAAAACATTCCCATTACAACTTGCAAAATTATAGTTATGAAGTAGCAACGAAAATAATGGTGTGTGGCAGGAAGAAGGGGAGGTCACTACACCTGAGGAGCTGTATTAAAGGGTCACAGCACGAGGAAGGGTGAGAACCACTGCTCTAGGTTGTCGTGCTACATCCCTTGACTGACTGACATTGGCAGCAGGGATCAAATCCAGGTCCTCACAGATGTTAGCTAAGGGCTACTGAGCATACCCGAGTCCGTGGCCGCCTTGAAGACGGGGAAAGTGAAGCAGATGGTGGCTCCATTGGCAGAGCGAGCCATTCATACCCAGGAATCTTGTTTTATCAGCGGCTGATGAACACTCAGGAGGAAAAGCCAGAGTTCTGACCATACAGTCTTTTCTGGTCAGCGTCTCCTCTTTTGAGACATCCTAATTTTACTTAAGTATAGCCGTGTGCATGTGTGTGTGGGGGGTATGTGTACATGAATGCAGGTGTCCGAGGCCATCCCCTGGAGCTGAAACTGCACGTGGTTCTGAGCCCTGTGACATGGGTGGGATGAGCCGAATTTACCTCGTCACCAAAAGCAGTATGTGCTCTTCTGTTGTTCTGTTTCCAGACAGGGTTTCTCTGTGCAGCCCTGGCTGTCCTAGAACTCACTCTGTAGACCAGGCTGGCCTCCAACAGAGACTGCCTGCTTCTGCCTCCTCGCTGCTGGGATTAAAGGCATGCGCCACCACCTGGCTAAATGCTCTTAAATCCGGACTCACCTCCCCAGCCAACCCTGCCATTGTTCTCCAAACAAGTCACCATTGGCAAAAGCAGCAACCAGGCCAGGTGCCCATTTGTAATACCAAGCAGCTGAGGCAGGAGAATTGTTCAAGGCCAGTCTGGGCTACGTAGAAAGTATCAGACTAGCCAGGAGACACAGCAACACTGCGTGTCAACATTCATTTTGCACTGTATTATAGGCAGTCTAGAAATGTTTGAAGGACTATGGGAGGATGAGCGTGGGCTATGCACATGCTAGGCAGCTTTGTGTGAAGGCTGGGAGCCCTGTGGATTTTTGGCACGGGAGGCCTCAGACTCCAAGGGCTGGCTGGAATGGAGAGAGAGACCCAGGATAAAATCTCTTTACACACACACAGGTTTCCCATATGCTGGTTTATTTACACGGCATACTTCAATATTAGAAGGAAAACTGTTAGCACTGTGAGTGCTTCTACCTATAAATGAGAAACAAAGACAGAAATGGGGATGGCGCCAGCTTCACACAGCTCGTCTGAAATATGGTCAAGACTAAGTGACATAATTGGTACAAATTTAAAATCAAGTTTTCAAAAAAACAATCCCAAATGCTAGTTACTTAGCATTCATGTTTAAAATGTGGCTTACAAAGAAGCAATTTAGTGCTCAGCTTAAAACACTAAGCATGGAAAAACTTCTCTTTGGATACAAAAAAATACAATTAGGAAATCTATCCATTACCATGGTTGCACAATTTCCCACTTCTTTAGCTAACACCAACCTAGTTTTCCTTAAAGAACTTTGCTTCCCCAAATGCTAATACCAATGGGAAGCAATGTTACCACCAGCTAAAAGAGCAACTCAGACAGCAACTCTCATGCTGCACAATCCAGCATGAGAGAGACCCAAGTCCTGGCTTGCTTCTGACTTGAAAGTTGTTGATGGGTATTTCATGACGTGAGCCTGGCTAACACAAGGCCCTGGATCTTCCACGTCAGTCAAATCTGAGCCTGTCAGTTACCAGTCAATCAATTCCACCTTCTATTCCCAACTCTTATATATTATACTAAGAATCACCTTTATGGGCACCTAAAAGTGTATGCCCATCCTAAGTTGTTGTGTTTGGGGAAGGGTCAGAATTATTAAGAGGACATTAGATGGTTGGCCTCCTCAGACCTGCTAAGAAGTCTTTGTGATGTCAGTGGCAGGTCAGGGCTTAACGATGGAGCTGCGGCTTTCCAACGGCAGGAAAGAGGAATGTTTCTTTTTCTTCTTTAGCAACAATAAAACAAATAGCATGACCCGAAGACAACTTGTTAAGTTTTACATGCAAACACTCACAAATCTGTCTGTCCTTTCTGGCATGATGCATGTTAAAACAGTGTCTTATTTTTTCATAAACTATCATTAAAGTATTATGTACACAAGAGAATTGTTCCTTTTAGAGACAAGGAAGGCTGCATGCTGCAGACCAGCCTGAGGCTGCCTGGAAGCTCACTAGGTAACCAGGTGAGATTTCAACTTTGAACTCTTCCAAGAGCTGAGATTTCGGTTTAGTTTTTGAGACAGGGTTCTTCTTTTGCCGTTCAGGCTGGTATGGAACTCATGGAAATCCTGCCTCGGCCTCTAAAGGACTAGACAGCTGTGATCTTGCACCAACACACCTAGCTGACATAGGAATTTTAAAAGATAACTGGATCTCACTAGGTATGAAATACTAGCTTGGGCTATATTGACCCTGTGTCAATAAAACAAAAAAGAAAAGAAAACAAATAAACTTCTGATGAGTTATGTTTGTTTAAATACTCTAGCGTAAGGTGGACAGGAGCGCATCAGGTGCCCCACGCTGGCCTTGCTCCTTCCAGCTCCTGTTTCCATCTGTCTCTCAAGGGCTGGGATAACAGAGTCATCGCTAAGGACGACCTCTTCTGGCCTCTGTGGTGCACAGACATACATGTAGGCAAAACACCCATACACATGATAGAACGTGTGTGTGTGTGTGTGTGTGTGTGTGTAAGGAAGGAATAGAAAACATTCTTCCCAAATGCAGTTTCCTGTTGTTGGAGCGACAGCACAATGATTATGGGTGAAAGACTACACAGTTCAAGGAGGTGAGGATCCAAGGAAGGCAGGGAGACCAAGAAGTCAAGGGCCTAGGTCAGTTCCATTCAAGGACTGTAAAAAGGGACAAGGCACAACAGAGTGAGCTCCTAAGCACCAGGTGCTAACACTCTGAGCAGCACAGAGCAGCAGTGGATGACCTACACAGTCCTAGGGACAGTCCTGGGCTAACACTCTGAGCAGCACAGAGCAGCAGTGGACGAACTATGCAGTCCTAGGGACAGTCCTGGGCTGGAGTCTGGAATAGGAAAGGATTTATGCGGAAAAACCAAAGAAATCTTCATTACTTATTAACTACAATAACTCAGACAATAAGTAAACTACATTTCTGTAACCCTAAGATCAACAGTGTCAATACAGAACTTTAGAGAGCTTACAGCAGGAGAGGGTGGTACAGCCCAGTAGCAAAGAGTTCGTCTCGTAGATACGCAGCTCAGGGTTCTGTCCATAGCTCCACAAAAACTCAGCTTACAAAGTTTGCTTATATTCATTAATCCACCCGATTCCCAGATAACGTTAAGTCAAATATACAACACTGTTTGCGTCTTTTTCACAGAGAAATGCCACCTTGAACACACTCGCATCTCTATATGAGCATAGAACACATCTATAGACAAGCAATATTGGTAGATTGAAATTTAGGTGCAAACACTACCTTTAGAACCTCAGGGACCTCAGGAGGATAGACTAGAGCTGCACAGGGGAAGAACAAAAACACCAAAAAACTTGTCCAGTTAGGCAGTGGTGGCACACGCCTTTAATCCCAGCACTTGGGAGGGCAGAATCAGGTAGATCTCTGTAAGTTAGAGGCCAGGCTGGTCTGCAGAGTGAGTTCCAGGACAGCCAAGTCTGCCCAGAGAAATACTGTTTCAAAAAAACAAAACAAAACAACAACAACAAAAAAACTAATAAAAAAAAAAATCAAACCAAAACCACACACACACACACAAAAACCACAACCCAAAAACCAACCAACCAACCAACCAAACAAACAAAAAAAAACCAACAACAAAAACCTTATCTAGTTAAGCGACATTTTCCTCCAGCTAAATGTCAAGCCTCCTTAGGGATTGGGGCCATACTCAATTGAGCATACTCAATAATCGCGCTTGCACCATCTTTTGGGGACATGTGGAGACAAAACGAAAACGAAAAAGGTACCAGTGAGTTAAAACGATGCGCTTTCATCAGTGGGACCTGGACACGTTCCCACTCTGGAGCGCAAAAATCCTTGCAAGGCCCTAGTGCTATAAGGTCTCACTGGAAAAGGCAGATCCAATCCTCCTTGCACCCCAAAACTATGTGTGGCTCAGAATGAGGGGCACACACAGAGTCACAATTCTCAAAGATGATGGAATACTGGCAATTGCACCCCCAGTTTTGGGTCTATCTGGTTAAAGTTCACACCCATGAAAATGAGAAGTCTGGAACTCCCACAACCAAATATGAAGAACCGAGCCACACCAATCCCCAGACGTGGCTCTGTGACCTTTCGGGCAACCACACATAGAATGCCAGTATCCTTCTGGGAAAAGCTGTGGGTTAATAGGAAGGATACTTGACAGCAACCCATTAACTATCAATATTTCTTCTCGCTAGCTTTAGATGTAAAGGAGAGAAAAAAGGCATATAATGAAAGTTTTTTAATAATTTTAGAAAAAAGCCATTTTTGAACATGAGGTCTTATAGTATTGTCCAGGCTGATCTCAAATCCTAGCCTAGGCTTGAGTGAGCTTCCTGGTAGGAAGTAACAGGCATCTATGCTAGCTATATATGTATGTGTGTGTATATATATATATATACCTGGCTGAGCTGTATAATCAAAAAAGGGAAATTCTTCTAAAATGGTGAATTTTTTTTCTGTAACATTTCTGTATAGTGCATATACAGGAGTCAACTCTTCCACTCTGTGGGACTGAGGTCAAATTCAAGTCATCTGGATAAGCAGCAGGGAGCCATCATCTAGTTGGCCACCTTCAATTAAAAAAAAAAATGAAGACGGCAGAAGAAAAAGGAGGAAGGTGGAACCGGTAAGCACTCTTACCCACCCCCAACTGACAGAAAAGCCAGTGTGCACAAGGACACACACTCCTCTCATTCTGATACCGTGGTTTTGGACTACAAACTTCACGTTCCGATCTACATTCCTTCTAGGCCTCCTGACATCAGTGAGGAAAGGGGATCCCCCCCCCCCCGGCACCTCCTTCCTAGAGAAAAACCTCAGATTCTTGGCATCTCTATTTGGGCCTCTCTGACTTAGCTTCCGCGACAGGTCCTTAGATGTCCTTACCTTCTTTTCTGAGGACGATCTAACTGCTTGGGCCCTTAAATACAAACCCATTCTTTGGGCAGAGTCCTGGCCTGGTCATTAGTGTGCACAAGTCCATCCTCGGTTGCATACTAAAATGCAAGTTAGAACAGAGAGATCAAAAGATGGACAGCTCTGTCACTATGATGCCGTTTTACCTAAATATCAACAAAAGTCTAACACTTAGATCATAGGAAATGACACTGTTACAAGTCATACACACTGACACGCAATGCTTCATTCATTACTTGTCAAAAATCTCTTCTAGGAGGAAGTTACGCATTGAATATATGCATTAAAAGCTGAAACAAGCGCTGGGTGGTGGTGGCGCACGCCTTTAATCCCAGCACTCGGGAGGCAGAGGCAGGCGGATCTCTGTGAGTTCGAGTCCAGTCTGGTCTACAACAGCTAGTTCCAGGACAGGCTCCAAAGTTACAGAGAAACCCTGTCTTGAAAAACAGAAACAAAACAAACAAACAAACAAACAAACAAACAAAACCCCATGACAACAACAAAACACCAGACCATAATCAAGGAGGAGCAAATCTGATCTTTGTGTTTTATATATATGGATACTTTGTTTGCACGTACATCTGTGGACCAGAAGAGGTCACTGGATGTGATGGTTGTGAGTCACCATGTGGGTGGTGGGAATTGAACTCGGACCCCTGAAGAACAGCCTGTGAGTCATCTCTGCAGTTCAGAATCTGATCTCTCTCTTTTCTTTTCCAAGACAGGGTTTCTCTGTGTAACAATTCTGGCTGTCCTGGAACTTGGCTGATAAACCAGTCTGACCTCAGACTCATGGGGACTGGCCCGCCTCTGCCTCACAAGTGCTGGGACATAATCTGATCTCTCAATAGTAAACTCACATGATAACTTCAGGTACGAGAGACTATCATCTATTTGAGCAATGATCACTTTGTCAGGCACTATACATTAAACCCCCAAACCCAGTGAATTTTAAATAGTTTTAAATTTGAAATAAACCACTGAAACAAATTCTCAGTTGGGCACTAAATAAAAATCTTTTATGAAAGACCCAAAGTCAGAATGTTGAGAAGGAAGCTGGATTTATTTAAAACTCAAGGCCCTTGAGTGCAACGGCTAAGGAAAATAGCAATGAAGTTTTAAAGGAGTGGGGACTCCAGAGAGCCCCAGTAGAAGAGCAACCCACCATCCAAGATGCATCCAAGGTGCCTTCAATTCCCTGACCCCATCAATCCTCTGCCAGATGCTGTCAAAGCATTTTACCTTCTGCTCCCCCTTGCCTTCTGCAGCACCTTCTTCTCTCTCCATACCACAGACTAGATCCAAACTACACATAACCTTTCTTTTTGTTTGTTTTTCGAGACAGGGTTTCTTGTGTAGCTTTGGAGCCTGTTCTGGAACTCACTGTGTAGACCAGGCTGGCCTTTAACTTACAGAGATCCACCCTCTTCTGCCTCCTAAGTGCTAAGATTAAAGGTGTGTACCACCACACCCAAAGATAATGTATTTCTAAAATGACATTTGACATCAAGTTTTATATTCATTTAAAAGATAAAATTGGACACCACTGGCAAACTTCATTTACTCAATCAATTATTTCCTGGATATTTGCTTACTATGGAAGCATATAAAATTAATCAGTAATCATAATCAAATAAAGTTAATCAGAAAGAACCAGAAATAAGATTAACCGGCACAGAGATGCATGTCTATAGTCTCAGTATTTGGAAGACAGAAACACGTGGATCTCTGAATTCCAGGCCAACCTGGTCTAAAGAGTGACTTCCAGGCCAGCCAGGGCTACACACTTAAACCCTGACAGAAAAGAGAAAAAGGAGGGGGGTGGGGAGGAAGGGAGGATGATTATAAAGAAGAGCAAATAAAAAAATGGCCAATAGCAATCAAGTACTCGGTAGGCAAAGACAAGCAGTCTATACTCAAGGGAATAGTTCTGAAGAGGTCATTGAAGATTTTACCACCTGTGACAGCACCCAGGACCCCATAGGAACCAACTGTTACCTGAAGAGCCAACAGCAGAGAAGGTGACGTGGACTATTAAAACAATAGTAGAAAATTAAGTTTTATGTAGGAATGAGAAGAAACTGGGTTAGGTATAGATTTGAATTCATGTCTCACAGCTTAGATTACTGAAGGGAGATACTGGAACTATAGGTTGGGATGATTGAGTACCAAAGCGATCCCAATTTGGTGATCTAGTTTATAGATTCTAAGTCTTCAACAGGTATGCTGTGTGTGCCTATAAGCTCAGCTCTTGGGAAGCAGAGCCCGGAGGGTCACGGCAAGTTAATGGCTAGCCTGATCTACATAGTGCTCCAGAGGTCAGCAAAACTATATGAAAGCGTATCTCAAAGTAATTTAATGAATAAGAAAATAAAAGTAAGTTTCAAACACTTCCAAAGAGCAAAATTTCTAGAAGAAATAAATGTACCACCACTGTGCTTCTGATGATAGCAGATAATTCTAACTCTGATGACTCTAGGAGCTACTTAAGACGAGTTATCATTTTTGAACCATGCCAGATTTTTAAAGTTTTCAATCTTTCTCACTTTTTATTTTGCACATGTAGGTGCATATACTCAGGCATGCTTAAGCACACGCGTGTGCCACAGCACAGAGGTGGAATCAGAGGATAACTCTTGGGGTTGGTTCTCTACCACGAGGTCTCAGGAACTCAGGCTTGATGGCAAGCACCGTTGCCCTCTGAGCCATCTTGTCTGTGTCAGAACTTTCATCACAAATCTAGAAGTGATCCTAATTATGTGTTTGGGGGGAAATAAGTATCTATAATTGCCAACCATGGTACTTTTTTACGTTAGATTAATTTGCCTTAATCTCATTATTAATGTATGTGTAGGGCTGATTAATTTTATTCAGTATGAAAGTAAATGAAATTGGTCAAACCAAGCTAAACCATTAAGCCCAGCTGGCCATTAAACTTGAAAATTCTTCAGAGTCTCTACAAAGGAAAAATACAAGTCAAAGTATTTTCTTCATAAGACTGAGTACCCTTTTCAATTAACTTCTAGTGAAAACTGTATCATTTGCTGGTTGGTGGTGGTGCACAACTTTCATCCCAGCACACGGGAGGCAAAGGCAGGCGGATCTGACTTCAAGATCAGCCTGGTCTACAGAGAGAGTTCCAGGACAGCCATGCTACATAACGAAACCCTTTCTCAAAAAGTCAAAACAAAAAAGCAGAACCACAAAATGGCTGTATAATTTAATCAGAGAAGAAGGAGGAATATAAGGTAACCTTTTAACATTCGGTCTTTTGGAGACTGAATAATCATTTGGAGAGAGATACTGACTGACCCTTCAAAGATCCCGAGTTCTTCCGGAAGAAAAGTGACTTTCTCCCCACTGACAGAAACCGTCCTTAAGACAGTGAAGGTTAAGGTGGTGGTGGTGGGGGTTATCTAATCAGACAAGGTTTAACTTGAGATCACACCCTCCTGAGTCACGGACCACAGTGAAACTGCCTCTGCAGGCACGGCTCGCCCACCCTGTACGAGAGTGGCCATCCTGGAGCTGGCTATTCTGAAGACTGAAGCTAATCGGCTCTAAGAGGAAAGAGGACAGTATTTGCTCACAGACCAGAAAGACTTCAATCAAGTGACTTCAAGAAGGAACGGGGTTTGCCGAGAAGAACTGGGAAGAACAGATTTTATCCACTGTTACAAACCTGCTGCCAATACAGCTTGTTCTTAAAGTCAGAAGACAGTGACAGGGCGAAGCCAGTGGCAGCAGAACCAGGTCATTTCATGGAGGCCATGCGCCCCCTCCAGATCAAGGCCTGAACAAGTCTGTTAGTTGTACAGAGATTTTCCCCTGTGCCTTTAGAAGAGGCTTTCTGGTTTTGAAACACTCAACTTGAAACTCCATGCTTAAATGTCCATTTATTATTTGCAGTACTGGAGATTGGACAAGCAGTCTACCACTAAGCTATATATTCCTACAACCCCTTTTATTTATCTAAAAGTTTTAAGATGACATTTACTTATTCTGTGTATGTGTCTGGGAAGGTGAACATGCTATGGAGTGTGTGAAGTCAGAAAACAACTTCCATGAGCGAATCCCAGGGATCAAAATCAGGTCACAAGGTTTGGTTGGTAAGCACTTTCTTAAAAAAAAATAGGGGGCTGGAGAGATGGCTCAGCGGTTAAGAGCATTGCCTGCTCTTCCAAAGGTCCTGAGTTCAATTCCCAGCAACCACGTGGTGGCTCACAACCATCTGTAATGAGGTCTGGTGCCCTCTTCTGGCCTTCAGGCATACACACAGACAGAATATTGATTACATAATAAATAAATAAATAAATTAAAAAAAAAAAATACAGCCGGGCGGTGGTGGCGCATGCCTTTAATCCCAGCACTTGGGAGGCAGAGGCAGGCGGATCTCTGTGAGTTCAAGACCAGCCTGGTCTACAAGAGCTAGTTCCAGGACAGGCTCCAAAGTCACAGAGAAACCCTGTCTAGAAAAACAAAAAACAAAACAAAACATAAAATAAAATAAAATACATTAAAATTAAGGTAGATATGGTGGTGTATGACTTTAATCCCAGCACTTGGAAGGCAGAGGCAGGTGGGTCTCTGTGAGTTCAAACTTGCTCTACAGAGTGAGTTCCAGGACAGCCAGGGCTGCATAGTGAGACCCCATCTCAAAACAAAACAAAATTTTATGTGTATGAGTCATTTGCCTGCATGCATGTATGTATGGGCCTGTGCATCCCTGATGCCCTCCTGAGGCAAAAAGAAGGCACTGAATCTCTGGAGCTGTAGTGACTGATGGGAACCAGCCACATGGGTCCCACAAAGGAGGAAGCGCTAGCAGCAGGTAAGCCATCTCTCAAGCCCTACTGTTTTATTTATCTACTTACTTATTTTTTGAGACAGTGTCCCACTTTGTGGTGCTGGCTAGCCTGGAACTCAGATCTGCCTGCCTTTTTGTACGATTAAAGGCATGCACAACTTATTTTCCAAGGAAAATACCCCCTTTGCAAGCCTGTTGCTTATGCACACACCTGTAACTGCTGCGCCCTCAGGAACTTTCCCATAGCACACAGGTTTCAAAAGCACAGACAGATTTCAGGGAAGGAGGATGATGGGGCAAGAATTATGACAGCAGAGGAAAGCCCTAATCTTGTCAAGAGGATGAGCCTGGAGCACAGGCCCTCAACAGAGACTCGATCTCATGCCTCGACAAGAAAACCCATGAGCACAGGACACACATGTTGCAGAGAACCAGTTTCGTTCCTAGCTGCGTTTTCTCGGCAAACCAATTTTAATATAAGGGCACTGAGGATTGTTCTTCCTCAAGCTACTGACCTGGTAACCTTGGAAGAAGTTAAGAATTTCCTTAACTCCAGTATTGTAGGCCAGGCCCTGCACTCTGACCACCGTGCCAGGCTGGGGCGGGACACTGCTAAGATTAGCAGCTGTAGGGAAGTAGCCAAGACTATTAGGCGAACCTGGGGGGCTAAAGGGAGAGAAAGCACAGTGAACTGACAGGAACACACAACGTTGAGTATTTACTCTAAAACATATTACTTAAGAAGCTGATGTTTTGAAGGTGATGTTCTTATCCTTCGATGAGGTACTCTTCCTGAGAGGTAAGAATGCCAGAGGTTCTGCCTCATGTTGCCATAGCAGCCAAGTGGAGAGGAAGTGGGGTTAATGCAGGATTAGATGCAAGACTTTCCCCAATCTCTCAGGTTCTCAAAGGGAGAGGAAGAAGAACTAAGCCATCTCAGCCACTCAACCACCTCCAAAGCCCAGGCCCCTGATAGTTAACGAGCTGGTTTTAGGCATGAAGAAGAGGTATGGCTATAAGGGGCTAAGGAAGCACAGCCAGAGACCGGCAGTCCACAGTGAATGCTCCCGAGAACCAACAGCTCCACCCACGTGCACAAGGAAACTGCGCAGAGCACAAGAAGGACAGCAGAGCGGATCACACCCAGGCAATTTCTGCCAACATGACTCTTTACAAACAGAAAAGGGAGAGAGTTAGAAGGGACACAAAAGAAGCTGAACTGATCCCCATCGAAAGGAGTGCGGCCTCCAGGCATTTTCTGTAGCAATTTCCTCCATGAAGCCCAGGGCCAGTCAGTGCCTAGCTTATGTGGTACCTCTAGCGACTAATATATTAGTCTCGCTAACTCATACCTTTATGAGATTCCCACCCAATCAGTTCTCTACAATTGGAGGTCAGATAATTACAGTTTGAAATATGTACAGAACATTTTTTAACCCAGTCATAAACTTAAGAAGCAATGCTGATTCCAACGTCAGCTTATGAATTTCTAGCCACCTCCCTGTAGAGGTAATTGTACCATTTCAGAGAAGCCAACTTACGTAATTGTAACAAATAGGTTACCAGATGAGCCTCTAGCCATAGATGACATGAAACTTTCATTTGCTGTTACACAGGGACAAACACCACCTTCAGTTCCCAGACAATGATTTAATTAATATATTCAATCACTCCTAAGTTTCTGTGACATTGTCTTACTCTTGTTATCTTATCACTTATTAAATATTAGAAGCCTGAAAACAGTACCGGGCATCCATCACCAAACCTTTAAGTCTCTAAATCAGTAGACCTCAACTATGTGACAAATTTGAATTGCCCTGGGAAACTTTCACACTTCTGATAAGAACCTGCCTACCCGCCCCTCCAAATTACAAATCAAAGACTCAAGAAAAGTCAAATGCCCCATTACTGTACCAATATATTTTAAAGCAACCCAAGAGATTTTAATGAAAAATGAGATTGAAATCACTGCTTTAAGAGACTTGTGCAATCAACACTAGAAATGGGGCGTATGCCGAATTGAATTAACGCTCGGGCCACCCTTTAAGCCAGAGGTGAGAGAGACCTTAAAGTTAAATAATTTCTTACTGAAAACATCAGTTAGCACCTTGTCAAACTAGAAAACCACAATGATCTCTCAAGTTCAATATTTTCTTCATATTTAACCAGTATTCAGTGAGTGTATTTGTTCATATAGAATATTTAATATGCTGAGTCTAATATACAAAGACCAGGAAGATCTCTCCATGTATGTCAATACAACCTGGACTCCTGTATAAAGGATATGAAAATCTTGTCATGTCCCTAGCACACTTATTTTCATACACTGTCCTATCACACTTTATTGCTTTTGCCTGAAGATATTCTATAAATTCAGATGGTGTATCTGGTATCTTCAGAATATATTCAAGATAGAAGCAGATAATGGGCCAGTGAGACAGCTTAGTGGGTAAAGGCACTTGCTGTCAAGTCTGGTCCCTGGGACCCACATGGTGGAGAGAGAGATGGAACACATACACACATTCAAATACAAAATGAATACAGATATTAATTAAATACAGCAGGGCTTCTTAAACAAACAAAAAAACAAACAAGTAGTCACCATAAGGGCTGATGGCTCACTGGATAAATGCACTTGTTGCATAAGTCATGTAATATTGAGTTCGGTCCCTGAAACCCACACTGAAGTGGAAAGGTGACTGCACAAAGCTCTCCTGTGATTTCCACATCTGCCTTATGGCATGTGCAACCCTTGCCTGAACATACACACCTGCGCATGCACAATTCAAAGTGTCTTTTAAGAAGCCACGATTTGAAATTTAACATTATAAAGGACAATAAATTCGCTCTCAAGATGGCAATTATTCCAATAAACTTTAACCCAACTTCAAGTTCATCTAATTTGTCTTTCAGTATTTCAAGACAGAGTTTCTCTGCAAAGCCCTGGAAGTTTTGTCCTTTACCTAGTGACCTCATTTATATACATTATCCTATTATATTTTATTGCTTTTGCCAAAATAGTTTCTATAAATTTGGAACTCACAAAGCAGAGGCTGGCCTTGAACTCAGAGATCTGCCTACTTCTGCCTCCCAAGTGCTCGGATTAAAGGTGTGCACACCAGTCGGCTTCTAGTTTTAATTTTCATACTGTAATTACAGATTATATTCTAGAAGCCATAAGGAAACTCAAGGAACCTGTCTATATCCTTGAGAGAGAAGAATTTTCTATCAACCCAAAATCTAAATTCCAAGATTTTAAAAAGATTATTCAAATAATCAGCAAAATCAACAAATTTTTCAATAAAATTGACAGTGAACCATGTACTTATATAGAAAACCAAAAGAGAGTTGCTTAAAAAAAACCTAATAGGACTAATAAGTCGGGTCATTTTAAAGAACACAAACTTCAATTGCTTTTCTATATGTAACAAAGAAGACCACCACAATAAAAAACAATTCTATTTACAGGAACATCAAAAGGAACATTCCCAGGAACAACTCAGAAAAGCACAGGAGTTGGACACTATATAGTCATAAAGCTCATGCTTGGGGCCTGTAATCCTAGCACTTGGAAGTTGGAGGCAGGAGTACAAAGTCATCCTTAGCTGCACAGTGAGCTGCAGGCCAGCATGGGCTAGGGGAGATGTTGCTTCAAAGAACCTACAAGCCAGGCTGATAAACAGAAACTTGAACCTTGCTAAGATTCTCCACTCCCCGATTCAGGGAGATGTTTCAGATGATAAAAGCATCCGCTGTACCTGTCCAGTTCCTGGAACACACATTAAAAACCTGGATGCAGTGATGCAGACCTGTGACCCCAGCACTCATAGGTGAGATAAGAAGTAGAGATAGAAAAATTGGCTCAAAGCACTGTGCTAGTTAGCCTGGGGCACACTGTCCAGCGGCAGGGACAAGGAGACCGTTTCAATAAAGTGGAAGGTGAAGACTAACTCCCAAAGGCTTTAACCTCTCAACCTTAATACACACCCACACGGGATCTAAAAAAAAGAAAAGAAGGCTCCATCACCAACTTTGAAAGCATCAGGAAAATGTAGCTCAGTGGCAGAGAGAAAGTTTAACTTGTATGGGAACTTGGTGTGATTCCCAGTACCACAATCAAAAATGAAGGCAAGGGAGATGGCTCAAGAGGTAAGGTGTTGCCCCGTAAATGTGAGGACCTGAATTCAGCTGAATGTGGGCGTGGAGACAGGTGTCTCAGCGGTGGCGAGATAGGAAATGAAGATAGACAGCCTCTGCAAGTGTGAAGGCCAACTAGATTTGCCTCACATAAAAAGGCAGAAGGCACCAAGATTGTCTCTACATGTGCTCTGTGCACACATACAAATTTATTTTTTTCTTTTTGGTTTTTTGAAATAGGGTCTCTCTGTGTAGCTCCTGGCTGACCTCAAACTCGCAGAGATCCACCTGCCTCTGCCTCCTGAGTGCTGGGATTAAGGGCACGTGCCACCATGTCCAGCCACATACAAATTTATCACACAGTAAAACAAAGAAATAAAAACTAATAGACAAAGTTCAGTTTGCTAAGCACTTATGAAACAACACAATTTAGATCCCCACCCAAAATCCCACAAAAAATTAACTCAAATTGATGTATCTGGCAAAATGGCTCAATCCTAAGAACCCATGTAAATGAGTACAAGCTCATTTCTGGCCGGCACACACATAAGCCGATACTCCCACACCATACATAGACCCACAGGTAAGTTTCAAAAAAAAATTAAAAAGAGCAAACTCCAATTGAGTCATTTATCTAAATAGGAAAGCTAAAAATATAAAAACACAAGGAAACTGTACCAAGCTTTTGTACCTATGTTTAGATTTGATGCCAAAAGCGGAGTTCAGAAAGGTAGAAATAGATGAACACACACACACACACACACACACACACACGCCCCAATATTTATCTCAAAACAAGTCACACCCTTTGGGCTGAGGAGGTACCACTATCAAGATGCTTGCCATCACCAAGAGGATGGAGTTCAACCACTAACACCCACATGATTAAGACACATGTTCGTGGTGGGAATCTGTAATCCCAGGACAGGGGAGGCAGATAGAGTGGGTTTGTAATCTCAGGACAGGGAAGGAAGACAGGGTGGGTTCCTGCAGCTTGCGGGCCAGTCAGCCTAGCTGAATTGGCAAGCTCAGGTTCGTTCAGAGACTCTGTTTCAAAAACAGAAGGCAAAGGTGAGGAAGACACCCAACATTGATCTCTGGCCTTCACATATACAAAAGCACTCATGTGCATACAACCCCACACAGGGCACGGGGGTGGGTGGAAGGGAGTCTGGATCTACAAAAAAATTTAAATGCAAATCTTTACTGTTACCTATTATTTATTAGGAGTGTGACGTCTACTTTATTATCCTAATAGAAATGTTATTACATAAGATTAGCTATGGAGAATATAAGGGACAAGCATCAAGCCCTCGAACTATGCCTCAACTGCTGGCATAAAGCAAGACTGAGATTTTCATACGTCCATGTATCAGTTCTCACACACACTTGGAATGGATGGTTTAACTTCTGCAAATGGCGAGCACTTTCCAGCACTAGAAGAGGATGAAATGGGCACCAAATGATGTCAGGATCGCACTGAACTCAAGGTGCTTCCCACCCACAGTGAGATGGGGCCACATAAAAGCTGGCAAAGGGGCTGCGCTTGAACTGGGTGGCAAACCGTGGAGGAGAGGCCTGGAAGAGGGATGGGAGCAAGAGGAGATGAATAAAACAGGGAGGCTCTCACTCTGGAACCGTTAAGAACAGTGGGCTGACACCACGGCTCCTCTGTGCTAGGTACACCAAGAGCACGGGCCACAGGACGCTCCCTTCTCAGAAGGGGACAGAGGTGAACACAGACATCTCTACCTCATCCCTCCCCTAAGGCTCAGGGACCATCACAGAAAGGAGGGCAGACGAAGGTAAGAGCTAGAGATTGAGGGGAGGAACAATCCGCGCCGTCTGGCCACGACAGGCCAGAAATCCATGCAAACATACACATGACGAAGTTTTTCTTTAACAGTGCAAACTTTATGTACCGATTTAAATACACGTATTTGGTACACAAAAGAAATCAGAAGACATGATCACGCTCTTACCCAATTGTTTCAACTGTCTCATGCATACTTGTCAAAACAGGGCAATAATTAACACTGTATCTAAAGTACTAAAGTATTTTTTTGTCTTTTGTAATAGGGTCTCTGTAGCCATGCTAATTTAATCTAAAACTCAAAGTAAATTCACATGCCTCAAACTTTCAGGGTGCTAGGATTAAAGGTGGGAGCTACCATATGTGGCAATATACTCATTAATTTAAAAAAAAATTTAATTATCTTTATTTTTTTTGGGGGGGGGGAGGTGGGACACGCCAAGAGTCCACGTGTGCAGGTCCTTTTACCAGGTGGGCTCTGCTCACTGGTCTTGGTGGCAAATGACCTTACCTGTTGAGACAGCTCCATGGTGCAAGTATTTTGTTTTTAAATTTTGTTTTTAAATGACTCTAGGCTGACAGCTCAGTGATAGAATGTTTACACTGTTTGTATAAAGGCCATAAGGTTCAAACCCAGCCCAGGGTTTTGACAGCATGAAAGTATATATCCTGTTGTACTGATATTTTATTTGTATTTTAGAAGATTAGATGCTGCTATAAACTGTAGTGATAATTCATTTGTATTTTAATAATTAAAGCTTGCCTCAAAAGTTCAGAGAGTAAAACAGCTGCAATGGTCAGCTTTAAAGACCAGGTACTGGTGACACACGCCTTTAACTCCAGTAGCCACACTAGTTTGCCACAGAAACCGGGTGGTAGTGGTGCACGCCTTTAATCCCAGCCCTAGAGAGGAATCTAAGATGGGAGGAGACGGCTCTCAGACACAGTCTCGAGATTCCTGGAGGCAGCATGGCCATTTCAGACGGAGGTCAACAAGGTAAGAGCCAGTGGCTGGCTGTTTTGTTTTTGTGACTTTCAGGTTGAACCCCAGTATTTGTGACTGGGTTTTCATTATTTGTGCGACACACCCCATGTTTCAGTAAGTTTATGTGTTTCTGTAGGTAACACCACCAGAATTACGGAAGTGTAAATTAATAAACACATTGAGTTAACCCAGGGCTTTAGAGATGGCTCTACAGTGAAGAGTGTGGTTTTCTTCCGAGGCCCCAAAGCTTGGTTCTTAGTGCTGACCGTCAGGTGGCTCACAACCACGGGTAGCTCTGTGCACATGGACATAAAGATCACATACAACCATATAAATTCTATATATTATTTGTTTTATATACATAAAAATAAAAATGCTGGCTGTTTTATGTCAACTTGACATAAGCTACAGCTATCTGAAAGGGAGGAGGAAACTCAACTGAGAAAACACCTCTATAAAACCTGGCTCTAGTGTATTTTCCTAGTGATTGATGGGAGAGGGCCCAGCCAGTGTGGGTGGGAACCACCCCTGGGCTGGGGGTCCGGAGTGCTACATGAAAGCAGACTGAGCCAGTAAGCAGCACCCTCCATGGCCTCTGCTGCAGGTTCCTGCCCTGTTTCAGTTCCTGTCCTGACTTCCTTCAGTGATGAACAGTGATATGGAAGTGTAAGGCAAATATACCTTTTCTTCCCAACTTGATTTTTGGTCATGGTGTTTCATCGCTGCAATAGAAACTAAGATATTATATTTGTGTGTGTGTGTGTGTGTGTGAGAGAGAGAGAGAGAGAGAGAGAGAGAGAGAGAGAGAATCCAGAAGCAACTTTGGGACACAGAGAAAATTAAAAGCTTAAGTGTTTAAAAATAAACCGTTATATTATACTGTGTGTGAGTGTCTCCACAAGACAGAGTTTCTCTGTATAGTCCTGGAATTCACTAAGTGTACAAGACTGGCCTTGAAATTAGAGCTCTGCCTACCTCAACCTCCTGAGTGCACCACCTTGCCTGACATTTGGATGGTTTTTAAAAAAGAAGCAGGTACATATTTAGAAATACAGACGTGTGGGGGCTGGAGAGATGGCTCAGAGGTTAAGAGCACTGGCTGCTCTTCCAGAGGTCCTGAGTTCAATTCGTAGCAACCACATGGCGGCTCACAACCATCCACAACGAGATTTGATGCCCTTTTCTGGTGTGTAGGCAATGCAGGCAGAATACTGTCTATATAATAAGAAACAAGCCTTTAAAAAAAGAAATATACATGTGTATGTTTTTAAACTAATAATGACACTTCTGGGCTAGGCAGTATTCAAGAAAGTCTTTTACTCATTATACATCTATACTATTAGACTTGCTAATTAGCATAACCAAAACTTTAAAACTACTAGCTGAAAAAGCATTCATCCAAAAGCAGGGTCCCAAACTTTTCTTCTCTCTTTGGCATTTCAACACTCACAGACTCATTTCTAAGATATTCCTTCTTACAACAAGGCCCAGGCAGTGAGTCAGTAATGGAGGTGACTATGGACACATACTGGAGGCAGAACTACATTAGGGGCTTGTCGTCTTTTACTTCTGACACTTTAAAGACATAAAGAGGCAGAAAAATAGTGTCCTGATACAAGACCCCAACAACGATAAGCATTTATACCGGGTCTACAGGCCAGCCCACCTCAGCACCCATGTGCACGGAGACAGAGGTACTGCCCTTTGCACATTAGGTGAGCACTTCCATGACCACCCCAGCCTAACCCTTTCTGAGCCATTCTAAGCCCTTTAAAGGACAGCTTCCGAGGAACCGCCACAGCTTTATTCCTGCTCTTCCTCCCCAGCAGACTTTCAACAGCACAGACGCTTTCAAGACTCACGTTCAGCAAGTGTGACTAACTGGTGCTGCTGGGAGACTCTAACTAACATTCTGGTTCCCTGCTGGAGACTCCACAGTGAAGGGGAAGCCACAACAGGACAGCAGGGATAGCACACGCTACCTTCAGGCCATTATCAAAAGCATCGTGTACAGATTTGTAAATATCCTCAAAATACCAGTCTGAAGATCTCTGGATAAAAACAAACCCTTTCAACATTTTGTTTTTGTCAAGCACCCACTGCTTTACAAAGCTGAAGTTTGATATGAATAAAAGTTTACTATTGGATAAACAAAGGTACTGAAAAAATTTTAAAACTGAGGATTAGGCCGGGCAGTGGTGGCACATGCCTTTCTTTAATCCCAGCACTCAGATCTCTGTGAGTTTGAGACCAGCTTGGTCTACAGAGCAAGTTCCAGAACAGCATGGTCTACACAGATACTACACTGTCTTGAAATGCCAAGAACCAAACGCCAAAAAAAAAAAAAAAAAAAAAAAAAAAGAAAGAAAAAGAAAAAAAACCTCTGACGGTTAAAATTGTTCCTTATATATCCAAGTTAGAATCACAGGCACAGATATAAAAGGGAATCCAAAAATCTTCATCAATTACATCATTTTATAAGATGCAAGACAGCCAACTTTTGTTCCATCCCCGGGAGCACACAGTGGAGTCTCCACAAGTTGTTCTAACTTTCTCATATGCACTCTGGCATGTGTGTGTGCATGTATAATTTTAAAGAGATATAGATTTGGTATAGTAGCACACCCCTGTAATCTCAGCACTTTGGGAGGCAGAAGCAGGAGGATTACTGACAATTTGAGGCCAGTGTAGACAGCACAGGGTATGAAGTGAGACGCTGTCCTTAAAAAAATAAAGGGAGGAAAAGGTAAAAGGAAACAAGCTAATGAATAAAAAGTACTGACATTAAGATAACGCTCCCAACTATCCAAGATCACACCCCTTCCACTACACAGTTCCACCTCCCAGGAACTGCCTCCAGCTGAGAAGAAGCAGTGACATCAACATGCAAACCCTAGGAAGATACTGATCAATTTCATTGTGGATTTGTTTACACTATGTATTTAAGGAGCAATAAATACAAGCATTGGGATATTTAGAGCAACTGTATTTATTATGGGCTAACATTTAAGCTTAAAAAAATACAATCGCTCCTATTATGAGTTATTCTGTTTCGTGCTTCATTTCCATGTTGTTACCACCTGATCATAAGGAACAAAGAGCTACTACCCAAGTGCAGTCCAAACAACAGGAGATGGAGCGGGGAGAGCTGAACTCAGGGGCAGCCTAAAGACCATGCTAGTCACATGCCGCAAAATAAATAATAAGCTTCTCGAGTCTGTCTTAAAACAACCTATTGGTCAGAGATATGACCAGAAGCTGTGGCCGGCTAACTTTCAATGAGGGAGACAATATTCTTTTGTGAGCTCACACATTGGTTATCAAAGGAGTCCTTTGTCTCTGTCCTGTGCTGTCATTTCCTGTAGAACCTTACCTGGGATAGTAGGCTGTGTAGTTCATGAAGAGCTGAGTGCCTGCCGGGTAGTATGCGGTGGAGGGCTGCAGTGCCCGTGGACTGAAGAGTAGAGACGGCTGGTAAATGGCAGCTTCAGTAGGGATCACGGCTGCAGGAGCTGGGAATGTGTAGGAAGGAGGAGACAGGCCTAAACAGAAAGAGAGACGCTCTGAGTCACGCTGGTAACAGCTGTCCCCAATGTCAGCATTCCAGCTGTGGTAACTCTTCCACCTCCGTATCTGTGAAGATCATTTTTGTGTGTGTGTGTGTGTACCTGTGTGAATTAAGTGTACAATACGGGCATGCAGGAGCCTTTGGAAGCCGGAAGAGGGTGTTAGATCCCCTAGTACTGGAGTTCAAGGCAGCTATGAGCTGCCATGTGGGTGCTGGGAACTGAGACCAGGTCCTCTGCAAGAACAGTGAACACTCATAATGCTGAGCTGTCACCCTGGCCTCAGCTATACACTTTAAATAAGAACACCACAATTCTTTATAACCCAGGCAACTTCCATTTGATTTTGCAGATGTTTCTACCCATTAGTATGACATGAATCACAGAGATTAGGATAAAAGGGTGTACCATATATTGTGCTAAAGCAAGTATGTGTCACAGGAACTGTTCCACAGGGGATAAACTGTACATTATCTTCACCTAAAGGCAATCCAAAAATTAGGCTTTGAAGTTAATCTACACCTTCAAACCTAGAAAAAAGTCCAACTAGGAAACAGTCCAGAGGAAATGGATAAGTTTTTCCCCAAACCAGCTGAGAAAAAACTGGCTTAGCTGGGCATGGTGGTGTTCCCTATACTGCCAGCACTCAAGAAGCAGAGGCTAGGGTTATCGTCATGACTTCAAGGCCAGTCTGGTTTATATATCAAGTTCCAAGTCAGCCACCAGGCCTACAGCATGAGACCCTGTCTCAAAAAACTAAACCAAACCAAACCCCACATATACAAAAGGGGGTGGGCAAATTTTTAATAAATGCAATCTAGGGACTGAGAGTGTAGTTAAGTGGTGGGGTGGGTGCTGGGCCTGGGTTAGGCCCTGGGTCCAATCCCTAGCAGAATGGGAGGAGGGAGAGGGAATTCCTCCTCTATCTTCTAGCTACCCCGCACTTTGCGTGATCTCAGACTCCCTCACGTTGGAGCTGCTGGTAGTCAGGAGCTTTCCCGAGTAGCATGAATTCATTCGCGAGACCATATGCACCGGATGGAAGTGGATAGCTAAGCGGACAGAATCTGGGGTCCCTGACTTTAAACAGCAGACTGAGATTCATTAGATTCTGTGACCAGCAGACCCCCCAAGGGGTAACTTCACAGGAAAATCTCCAAGACGACTTCTGGCTTTCTTCCTTCTTAAGAGTTTTTCCTTCATTATGAAGAATATCGTGAGCAGTTATGACCATGAACTTCTGGTTCAACATCCAAGTACATACGTATGTACATTCTTATCTATTACAGTGCCAGGGGCCCAGCCCAGCTCTGAGCGCATTAGGTAATTACACCGACAGCCCTTGAACTTTTGGGATAGTCTCATTATATAGCCCAGGCTAGCCTCAAACTCATGACCCTTTTGCCTCAGCCTCCCCAGTGGTGGGACCTACATGTGTACAATCACACCTGGCAGTGAACAGAAACTCCACTAACGTTAGACACAACAAGCCTGCAAATTCTGTTGTTCACATCAGGCCTGTGGCATACTCAGTGACGGAGTACGTGAAGGGTCTGGGTTCAGTCCTCAGCACCACACACACACACACACACACACACACACACACACACACACACACACACACACACACAACCCCCAAGATCTGAAGCACCACAGAACACTGTGTATTCTGTGCTCCGAACTTGCTTGCAAAATCATCAAGAAACTCATGACGTAAATGCTACGTGCTCTGACAAGTACAGGGGGTGGAGCCTGCAGCTCGGCCGCAGTGCACTTGGGCAGCACGAGCAGACCCTTGCTTTCATCTCCAGCAACACAAAAATGGAAAGAAAAAAAAAATCAAATATTGTGTTTCAAAACAAAGAAAAGTAAAATAAAAATTGACAAGTGATGAGAAGACCTGGGCATTCCTCAAGTGGCAGCATGGCTATTTCTTACTTTCTTAAGAGAGAAATCAGGTGCATCTACGCACTGGGTATAAAATAAAGCTGACTGTGAAATTATGTCGATTTTTTTTTTTTTTTGGTTTGGTGGTTCTTAAAACTTGTGCCTCCCTGCTGGCATCAAAGGTGTGCACCATTAGGTCCGGCTGACTTCTAGTGAATTAAGGTGCTGTACGGTATTAAGACTTTACCAGCATTTCTTTTGCCAAATTCATCAAGAAAGTCTTTAGTGGGAAATATCAGTCCCACCATTATTTAAACTGCTTTAAGTCTTTGAGATTAGATTTAATAATAATAAAAAAAAAGCAGGCAATTTCTGTACATCTTGTGGTTGTGGTATAGTTAGGCAGTTGCCTAATGGAGGCGGCACAGAGGGGCAGAATACAAGCACACGGCACTGAACTTCTGACTTAAAGAAATCAATTCTGCTCCAAAGACGCACGGCCAAATTTTAGGAAAAAAAATCTTGCCTTAATTTTTTTAAAGTATTAAAAGTAACCAAAGATGCAGAAACTTTTTTTTTTGTGGTTGTTTTTTGAGACAGAGTTTCTCTGTGTTAAAGGAGCCCTGGCTGTCCTGGACTTGATTTATAGACCAGGCTGGCCTCAAACTCACCGAGATTCACCTACCTCTGCCTCCCGAGCACTGGGATTAAAGGCATGCGCCACCATTCGCCTGGCTACAGAAATATATTCTTAAAAAAATGTTTTTAAAGACTAGGTCTTCAGAAATTCAATTTTACATGAAATAGGAATTTGAAATTCCTCTTTTGCTAGGTGAGAATTATGGCTCAAACCTAGAGCCCTAATAGTGTTCGGGAGAATGAGGGAAGAGCGCCACCTAATAGTATTCGGGAGAATGAGGGAAGAGCGCCACCTAATAGTATTCGGGAGAATGAGGGAAGAGCGCCACCTAATAGTATTCGGGAGAATGAGGGAAGAGCGCCACCGAGCTCCAAGGTAACAAGGACTATATACTGAGCTCCAGGCCAGTCTGGTAGATAGTGAAACCTTGTCTCAAAACTTGAGTCTACAACAAACTGGACAAGAAACAATGGGGAATTTGTTTCATGACATTTGATGGACAATCACTAAGGGATATTATGTTAATGTTACTGACATAAACAGTGATTTATGGAAGAAGACATTCAAGTATTACCATAAAGTATTTTTTTACACTCAATCATAATTCCTAAAACCTTGTATCTAATTAACTATAAACTATTAGATATTCACCAACAGCAAGCAGCAGGTAAATGGAATTATTAGAGTTCAGGAATTCCAACGGGAATAAAAGGATTAAGCCCCACCAGACATTCTAAAAACAATTGAACAAGGTAACTGCCACGGAACTCTCTCTGCCTCAAAATAAAACTCAATGCCTATGCCTATTAACTGCCCACTCTAATAGAATCCAGCAAACCAACCCAGAGTCCTTTTCCAGTTATCTTTGAACTATCATCCCAAGGTCTTTAAACATATCCAACATGCAGGTTAAAAACTGCATTTTTAAAAAAAGACTCATGTTTGGAAACATCAGGTTTACTTAGTCACTTACTAAAACTTGCTTCTAGACTACGGGGCTTATTCCTCTCCAACAGGATTCCAGATGGCTTGCACCCAGTTGCCAATGAGCAAGAGCACAGTTTGGAATTAAGCACTGATCCTGTGATCCAATCAAACGTTGGCTAAATCAATTACGCATTTATATATAAACGCAGTTTACTAACTTGCTCATCCCAGACATCCTGGGCAGCAATAGGAAAGCTCTCCAGGTTATCATTTTGAAGACATAGTTGATGCTCAAAACAGTTAAGAATCCAAAATGGGCATCAAATCCTCCTTCTTAAAGTTCAACGTGTAAAAGAACAATGAATAAATAAAAAATAAAGACAGAAAGGAAAGGATCCAGCCAAATGTATATTTTACCTTTAAATGCGTATTAAATTATCTACATAGCCAGGTTGCCTCCCAGAGTCAGTGCTTATCTGGAGCACACTAAGCCTCAGAAACCAAATGCTTATCACTGGAAAAGCAAGAATATAATTTGAAAGGAGGTATGTGTAGCATCTCTAATTATGGGTGTCCACAACCAAGGTCTTAACTGATTACCAGATACTAGTGATTTCAGATGGGAAAGCCTTATGTAACCACCTTGCCTGCTTCAGGAAGATCCAGGGGCACAGAAAGGGGCGCAATGAGCAGCTGAAGCACCTACCAGCACACAGCGTAGAGGAGCGCCAAGACCCAAGAAAAACTTACATGGTAACTTACATGGCGGCGGGGATAAGCCATTTCGATTTAAAGTGCCCCCCATTAACACAAAGTTCATCTCCTCAGCTGAACACTGAAAGACTTCCACATATCTGTCCTTCATGACTTTTTTATGATACTTCTGCGCAGCCATGAATGCTCTGTCTGCAGACTTCATCTGGATAAAGGCATCTCCTGATGGGCGGCCCTGAGTGTGTGGGGAAGAGGAGAAACAAAGGAGGCTGTCTCCTTCAACAAGGAAATAAACGGTAGCTTACAAAGCATGCAAAGTGACAAGCACCCAAGTATAAGACGTGTGTAGCCACAAATCTGGGTGACAGTGTGATCTACTGAAATCCGATTTGGGTTTCGTTCCCTAATCACCAGAATGGCCCACAAAATCTTGAAGGAAACTGTTCTGAGAGACATGGCTGAAAGCGATCCCTCGGGTTTCTGCTAAGTTAGTGTCAAATTTACAGGGCTTCCAGAGGTCTCGCTGTGACTGCAGCTTCAGAAGGGAGGGATTATATAGTGGATTTTTTTTCCCTTCTGAAAAATCCGATTAAATAGCATTTGATGAGAAAAGCTAGTAACATATCCTCCGACAGGAAACTAATAAGCCTGTGTTGTCCTTTGGCTCTGTCTTGCTTCCTCTCTGACCTACCACATCCTTTTAGCTTGTCCCTTACCCCTGGAGACTAGGGTATCTCGGAGGTAAGTCAGGGATTTGCAAGGTATGGTGCTAAGTGGCTCGATGCCATCTGCCATGCTGGGAAGCCATTCTTTCCAACATGCCTCCACACTCTTTCTCTCAACCGCTCAAAGAAGTACTCTGAGGTAGTTTTTGTTAGCAAAAAATTCCCTTTGGCGGGGGGGGGGGGGAATCAAGCCTCTGTTTGTGCTATATACAAGTCGAAGACCTTGGTAATATTTTATCATTTGAACCGCATTGGAGGGGGAAAAAAGATGACCAGTTTATAGGGCTCTTTTTAAAGTTAGTTCTCCAAGTCTTTTAGGGAATATTTATAATATTATACGGTTTTACAAATGATTACCATGCAAGTTACCATAATAGTCACCATACAAGGGAAATTAGCAACAAACCCAGTCCACGATGGAAACCCAACATCTACCAGGCAGATAAGAGCCATCATCAAAGGAGCATTTTCCCCCAGGTCATGGAGGTCAAATGAGAGGCAAATCTGTCTACTGTTGTTAATCAAAGGGTAATGGCCCCAAGGTTATTAAACAGTAACTTGAAAGAAATAATTCCCTAGTGATGCTGAATAGTGGAGACTCCTACTGGCAAAGTGGGCTATAAATTGTCAGATTAAAAAGGTGTGTGGCTTACACAGACAAAGTGTTAGAAGAACATGTGCTAGTGTAGAAGGCTGTGCAAGGGCTTGGGAGTTTGTGACTACTTGTGCCCAGTCAGTAGAAAGATAATTACAAAAGTGAACAAACCTTCAAGTGGGAAGACGTGGGGAATTAGTAGTCAAGAAAGAGTATTTTCACTGTAAGCCTGCATTCAGTCCATTAACACTCTGAGAAAATGCTTGTTATCCAAAATTAAATTCTTTGCTTTTAACAGAGTTGCTAAGTTTTAATATAGTGCTACGTAGTCTGTGAGTATTTGGAACTCTGTCCTGCTTGAGACGGTACAAGACACCAGGCGACTGTCCAGCAGCAGCAGGATTAATTTTGTTTAACCAAACTCAAGTAGCACCAAGCAAGTAAATGCTTCCCGGCATAGGGAAGAATTCATTCGTTTATAGAAAAGCTTGCGATTATTCCTGGATGCTGCTGAGACGAAGATCCACACCTACGGCTACAGAGGGCAGCTCTCCAGGTCTACATTCTACTGGGTGGAAGTGGACACCTCACACACGCCTGTGGGTGTGGACTGTTTCAGAACACATTTGGTCTGTGACCACTCTTACACCAAAACTGCAGAGTTCAGCGGCTACAACAGGAAAAGCTGGACACACTCATAATATAATGATAGTAAATACTGATAATGGGACAGCTGAATTCCAATGATCACACTAATAGCAGGCGAATTTTTGGAGTATGTCTTAAAGATGTCTTACACTTACAGCTAAATCTTCTCTTAAACACAACGTAAAACTTTGGACTACTGTACTTATATATTAGTAGAGGGGGCACTTGACCACCAGAACAGCAAACCCATTTTCCAACAGTTAACTTCCTTACCTGGTGGTTCAACACCATGTGAACCCCATGCGTCCGAATATCTGTGGAAAACTCCCCCAGGAAGTCCAGAATGTCCTCGACTGTGGCAGCATAGGGAAGACCTCGAAGACGAACACAGTCTCTTACATTTGTGGGGGGCACAAATTGCTGAGGTAGTACCGGGATGATGGGAGGGGTTGGAAGTGGAATCAGAGGGGCTGAAGAGAATCGATTCAGCACCTATATAAAAGGCAAAACACAAGGGACTTAAGTCTTGCTGCTTCTAACCTGTCCTCCATAGCACGGCTAACCTTGCCAAGAATCCTGTTAGAACTGCAGGCCCTAGTGAGTGTGTTATCAGTTGTCGGGCACACTGTGGAACACAGGAGGCCCTCAGGCAAATCTTCAAAGGGGCAAAGGGTATACTTATGGCTCCACGACACAACTATTACAAAATATGACTTTTTTCAGGATCCTTTGGGCGATTGAGAAGGGGAATGAAGTTTGAGAAGCCCAGATGAAGGGCTCATGCATCTCCTCCGGGAAAGCGTGACGCCCACTTCTGCCAAAGACATGAAGTAAACTGATGCGCGGAACGACACGCCTGCAATCCCAGTCTTCAGGAAGCAGATGAGAAGGGCTGCCCATTAATTTAAGTCTGGTCTGCTGTATATAGCCATTTTTAAGCCAGCCAGGGCTACATAGTGAGACACTGTCTTTAAAAAAATAAATACAATAAAATAAATCAAGGCACATACTCCATATAATACAATGTACTTATTAGGCAGTGTCTATCTGGGTAAACATATTTAAAAATCTAGACATATTGCAAGATGCGAGCTTTTGTGGTAATTTAGCCAACTTCATTTCACTAAGTACATTTAGCATATAGTGTTCCCTGAATATTATCTTCACAGCCCAACTCTGAACTCAATAAAGAAGAGAGTGGATGGCCTCAGGGACTACCTTGCCTCTTTTAGAATATTTTTTATTCATTTCTTTCTTCTGTGTATATAATTTCAATTTAGGAAGTTATTTAATACAGGAATGCATACTACGACTTAAAAGAAAAAGGTAACTGGTGCGAAGGTCCCAAGAAAGCCTGCAACACCAACCTGCTGCACTTCGGCCGCCGTGCTCCTGAAGAGCTCGATGTATCTTTTACCCAACAAGTCCTTATGCTTCCGGAGGGCGTTCTGAGCATACTCCTCACAAGCGAAGAGCACGAACGCATCTCCTGTCGGTCTACCATCAGGATAGGTGACAAAGAGGATGCCTTCCTTCCCCCCGGTGATGGGGCAATGCTGTCCGAAAAAGGCGACCACCTCCTCGGCAGTGGCCGTGAAAGGGAGCCCCCGCATGCGGACGATGACCTGATTTTCCTTGGAGAGGAACTGGGCTACCTCATTGGATGTCCCTAGAGAAAATGAATGTAAGAACACACAGGAAGAAAGAGTTAAGATAGCAATATGACCAAATTTGGAACGGCAAAATTCTCAACAGGGTGTGTGTGTGATGCTGGGACGCAAAGCCGGAACCTTACCACCAGGAGGCGCTCTACCGCCGAGCCTCCTTCGAGGCCTCCTGGCAATGTTCTGAATTTACAGCTAAGATTCATAATGATAACATCCTAGGACTCAGAAGTCCCTTCCTGCGTATTTGAAACTCTTCCTGTAGCACTTTTCTAAAGCACCCCTCTTAACTTTGGAAGCTGGCCGGACAAACCAGCGTTCACCCGTTCGTTCTTCTCACAGAGTGCCATGGTACCGACAGACACACAGGTCCTGGGTGGGGATCAGCTCAGTACTAGACTGTGTCTAGTGCACACGTCTTTGAGTTCAATGTCCAGCTACACAACAAAGGTGTAAGCCCGCGATCCAGAACACCAACGTCACACCTTGGCTATCCTGTAGTCTACTAGGGCACAACTTTATTCAAGTTTATCTATGCCTTAGTTTCCACATCTGCTAAGTTAACTCCGCAAACTAGGAGACTGAATTAGGATAATAAAGTGCAATGTGTTTATAACCACTTCATTACCTTTAATTAAGAAACTTTCATAGAGGATAATGAAAATACAAATGCCCAGTTCCCACAGTCACCAACTCTGCCCCAAGTGCGACACGGGGGCAGCAGGGCATGTGGAAGCATTGCACTGAAATGCACATCTGCAGTTCCCACTAACACCCATGTCCTCTTAGCAGACAATGCTGGTCACACTAGGCATACAGTGAAATCCAGTTCATCTGTCCCAGTTTGCAGTGTGTTACCATCCAAGTCCAGGGCATAGAAGAATCAGCAACCCCAAATATACCAGCTATGCCCCGTCCATGTCAAATAATGCTGTGAACTTCAGACATTTGAAGTAAAAAGTAGTCTTAACTCTGAAGCCTTAGGATTTAGCCAAAGAAAGTAGCAGAAAAGATACTAGCAAATCAGAGAAAGAGAATCCTTTTGTAGAAAGTCTGAAAACTGAAGATTTACTACTGCTGCATTACACAGGACTTTACATTTAAAGGGAAATCACCCTAGCATAATCTGGCACCTTGTCCAAAATCTATTAAAGGCTTCAATTCTAAGATTCAGCTCTTGTACTTTCAGAGACCTATCTTAAAGAATAGTACAAACGTAAAACTTCACAACATACTCAAAAATAAGCTCCAGGAGTTCTGTAAGGTTGTACAAAAACATGGTATACAAGCCGGGTGGTTGTGGAACAGTGCAGCACAGGCCTTTAATTCCAGCACCCAGGAGGCAGAAGTAGGCTGATCTCTGAGGTCATCCTGGTCTACAAAGTGAACTCCATGACAGCCAGGGCTGATACACAGAGAAACCCTGTCTCGAAAGCCCCAAAACAAAACCTGTAAACACAATACTATGTATAATTAACATTAAAGAAATTAAAAATGTAATGTGTAAAAGAAACAAAGTTTTTTGTTTTTGTTTTTTGAGACAGGGTTTCTCTGTGTAGCTTTGGAGCCTGTCCAGGACTAGCTCTGTAGACCAGGCTGGCCTCGAACTCACAGAGACCCACCTGCCTCTGCCTCCCCAGTGCTGGGATTAAAGGCTTGTGCCACCACAGCCAGGCAAGAAACAACGTTTTAAAACCACATGAATCAAACAACAGAAACTTACAAAGTAAATGTCTAAAAACTACCTTCAAAAAACAAACAAACAACAAACAAAACCAGCCCGGCATCATGGCTCATGCTTCTAATACAAACACTGCAAGGCAAAGAAAGAAGACTCCCTGGATATACATAACATGTTCCAGGTCAGCCTGGGCTATGAACTAAAACCATCTCAAAAATCAAAAAGGGCTGTATTGATGGCTCTTCTGGAGAGCTGGGGTTCAGGTACCAGAACCCACTGGGTGGCTCACAACTGCTTGTAACTACAGCTCCAGGGGCTCCAACACCTTTGGCCTCCTCAGGATCTGGGCACAAACATGGTACATACACATGCAGGAAAAACACTCATACATGTAAAATCAAAAAATTTTAAATCTTAAAAAAAAAAGTTAATATTGCTGGGCAGTGGTAGAGGACGCCTTTAATCCCATCACTCAAGAGGCAGAGGCAGGGGGATCTCTGTGAGTCTGAGGACAGCCTGGTCTACAAGAGCTAGTTCCTGGACAGGCTCCAAGGCCGCAGAAAAACCCTGTCTTGAGAAAAAAAAAAAAAAAAAAAAACAAAAAACCTAAAAAAATTTTATTATTCCTCTATTCTTATTTCTGTAAATACCACATATCTGAAAATACTAGACAGGGACCTGATAACCTAAGTTCAATCCTCAGAGCCCACATAAAGGTGGAAAAGGAGAGAAAGAACCAAATCTAGACAATTATCCCCCCAAATACAAGAAACTACCATGGTCCTGAGCACTGATGAGTTCAATAACTGACAGAAAAATCCAGAAATAGACTTGTAATAGCCTCAGGCACTGCAGGTGGCTGCTTCCAACAGTTCAGAAACATTTCCCTTAAGAACTACCTTGCTCTCTATATGTAACTGTATGTGAGTGACCCTTTCACCTTTATATGGTCTCATTCTTAATGGCTATTTAGCCATAGTAGATTTGCTCAGGCCTTAGGGCAAACGTTACAATCCATTAAATTCACCAGCAGTATGGGAAATTTGTTCTCCCTATTTATAAACCAACCCCCAGGTTTTACTAGGAAAGAACCATTTATGGTCACAGGAATCTACTTGTAGTGTGTGCGCAAAACCTCAGGTTATCAATGAAGTATGTACTACATAAGAGCAACCCACCTCCAGCAATCTTAAGAAAATCTTCACCCGTTGCTTTGTAAACCTAAGAAAATAAAGAGACATTAAAACCATTTCTAAACCACCCACCACGTGTTAGCGGTCAAGTGCAGAGGTCAGGGTGTTGGGGCTGTGACGCGTACCTCTATGTACCGGTTCCCCATGTGATGTTTGTGCCTCTGCAGGGCTAGATCTCTGTGCTCCTCACTTACAAACCTAACCAGTGCTTCTCCGTTCCTCCGCCCCTGAGCATTCAGACAGAGTGCCGCACCTCCCCTTTGAAGGAAACAGAACAGATGGCAGGAAGGGGGAACATTGAGGAGACACTACAGAAAACCCGGTACTCCTTTGGGGTTGGGCGAAACAAAGAAAAACCAACTTGGCTATATTGAGTCCTTTGAAGAACCTGGCGATGTCTTGATCCGAGGACTGCCAGGGCAAGCCTCGAGCCCTCACGACCGTATTGTCATCAATGAGCTCCATCTTGCTGCTGCGAACGAAACACAACGTCATGTAGCCTGGTGGATGCAACGCAGGCTGCGTGGTGCCCGATGAGACCTGCTTCCCTTTGAGATCAGATTGACTTGCAGTTCCAAGTTCCTCCAGACCCTCACAACTTGTCTGGAAATGGCACAAAAATCTGCCGTGTCACTACAGAAAGATGGCTGTCTGTGTAGGTCCAGTATAGCTAGCTCATCCAGAAAACCATCTATCAGCTGCGTAGCTCCTAGCCCACCATGCACTTTTCAAAAGCATCTCAGATCAATTTACAGGAAGCAACTTCTTTCAGAACCCTTAGGGCCTGACCTAGAATGAAGAAGCCTTCTTTCTTTGTTTTGCCTTGGTTTTGTTGCTGTTTGGAGACAGCCCTTCAATAAATCATCCCGACTCACCTCGAACTTGAACTTCCTACATCAGTCTTCCAAGTACTAAGATTCCTAGCCTGAGACACCATATTGAGGTCAAGCAGGGTTGGGGCCTCAGTCTTTTTTTCACAGGTATCAAGCACACATGTGGGAGTTAAATCCAGCTTGGCAGCAAGGATGGGAATAGAGCTACAATTAACCCACACTGGGAGTGTGAGCGTGTGGTCAGAGGACTATGTAAGTGTCTCCGTCGGCACAGGGTGTTTACAGAAACACTTGTGAGTCTCCACACCTTAGTGAGTCACCTGCAAAGTGCCCACTATATATTTTGACACCTCTTGAAGGTCTGTCTCCTGTCCATATTTTCCTAAGACATTTTCCTACTGAGTCTCTTTCTCTACAACAAAATTCAGCGCTAAGGTCTCTCCGCCAGTAAAGCCGGCAGTTCCTGGTTGTCACCAGGTGCCAGACAGTCTCACGACAGTGACTGACTAGCATAACCACATCTGCCTATGATCAGAGATACCGCTCCGGACTCCTCCCTAGATGTCTGCTGTGATACAGTAGCTATTGTAGTATATACGTAACTTAGCCCAGGAACATTGAGAACCCCTTAAAGACCCATTGTTATTTATGTGTATGTATGTGTGCCTACATGAATTTATGTGCACCACAAGCAGGGCCCAGACAGCATTTAATCCCTTGGAAATGGAGTTATAGGGAGCTGTGAACTGCCTGGTGTGGACTCTGGGAACCAAACTTCAGGTCCTCAACGAGAGCAATAAGAACTCTTAAGTAATGACCAACGTCTTTCCAATCACTCCAGAACTTCCAAATCCTATGATTTTTCTTCGGAAAGGTTAGACAGACATGAAGACTAACGTAAGAATCATATATTAAACAGCATATGCCCAAGCTAATTAAAGTAATTAAACACACCAACACTTCTAAATTTTTTTTCTTTTTTTTTTTTGAGACAGAGTTTCTCTATGTAACAGCCTTGGCTGTTCTGGAACTCACTCTGTAGACCAGGCTGGCCTCGAACTCACAGAGATCCTCCTGTCTCTGCCTCTTGAGTGCTGGGATTAAGGTGCGTGCCACCACCACTTGGCATCAAATTTTAACCTCAACCTACAAGCTTGCTTTAAGTAATAGATTATTTGACAATAAGAAATGGAACTGGAAGGTTTAATAAAATTAGGAAAACCTAGAAGGACTTCAATACCATGAGTAAGAACAAATCTAAGGTTCAAAGGAATAAATAGTACGTAACCACTCACCATGTACCACTTTCAAATTTGTAATTTACTCTTTCTGGATCTGAAAACCTGTGATCTGAAAATGAGAAAATACAGTCATCATCCTGGCTACTGACAATCAAATCCCAGCACTGCGGGATCAATGACTACAGTGATACTCACTGTAAGGCTCTGAGATCATGGCTAATATTATGTTCCCCATATCTTCAACTTGAGACGCTCCGTATCGGGAGACGGAGTCACTCCTCTCAAAGTTTAGACCTGTGGGGCTGTTAAGGAAACATCTGCAGAAGTAAAGGCAGAGGTGAACCTGAAAGCCACGGACGTTCCTTAGGACGCTTGGCATGACTGATTCCGAGCAGCCAGGACTTCACCGGAAGTCCTCATGTTTCCCTCTCTGCCCTCTTGCAGCAAGCGTCCAAATCACCCCATCCGAGGGCATTACCAATAAGAAGTTTGTTTACTCAGAAAACAACAAATGCATGAGAACTGTGTGCGCTTTGGGTCAAATTATAAAGCAACCAAGTTAATTCGAATTCTTTATCATTATACATACAAGGCAATGACCAGGTAACCTGAAGATAAGGCTGTCAGTCAAGACTAGGTCTAAATTTTGCAGTTCACATTTGACAATACCAGTGGCACAATTCCCATGCTTTTACCCAGAACTTCCCTTGCAGAATACTCACAGAGCCCTATGGGATAGCCTATTTTCAGTTGTAGTCCATAAAACCCAGTGCCTTCACAGCAGATTTTAGAAATAATTCAAGCACTTAGAACCAGCAATGTCGTGTGTGTTTTGACCTCAACGCTGGCCGGGCTGGTCAGGACTCCAGGGCTCAAGCAATCCTACTTCAGCCTCGGAGTGTTGAGAATGTAGGTACACACAATGACCAACCCTAATGCTCCTTGACCACGTCAGGATACTTTCTGGGTAAATCAGGGATTGTCTTCCACATTTTGTATTATGTATAAATCACAACTATTTTTAAAAAAAAAGTATTTTTAAAACTTGTATTACATTTTAATTATTTGTGTGTGTGGTCTTTGCCTCTAAAAACTGGCATTCAATGTGTGGGAGTGCTTATGCCACAACCCACGTGTGGCAATGAGGACAGCTTTGAGGGCAATTCTCCCCTTTCACCATGCGGTTCCCGGGGATTGAACTCTGGTCCCGAGGCATGGCAGCAGTCTTAGCTGGTCCAGAATACATTTTTAAAGACTTATTTAATGTGCTCTGGTTACACCATACTGCCCTCCCCCCCCAGCTGTTATTTTTCAAAGCTTAAAAAGTATTTGTAAAAAAGAAGAAATATAGATAAGCTCCCTCATGGATTACTTAGGGAAAAGTAGAATCCAAAATTCAACAGTTCAGAAGCCAGCCAATCAGTCCACACCACAGTGCTTCTTTCCCATCTCTTCCAAGCCATTCCCCACCCCTCAGCTCCCCTTCTCAGTAGGGACAGTTCCCTGGGAATGACTTAACCCCGCTAAACTCCAGCTCAACTGTAAAGTCAAAGCTGTGACAGCCTCACAGTCTGGGCTCTGTGTTAAGACACAGATAAAAAGACACAAACTAGACGTTTAGTAACAGCATGTTCCGCTCTGTCAGATACCCCAGGGCCAGCTCTAACCCATGATGACCACACATACACCTAGGACTGAAAACAGTCTGAAAATTCTCATAGGACAACCATCAATCTCAGACGGTGGATCAAGCCCACGCTCTGGCCTCCACCCTTTCCACTGTCTGCTGAAAATAAACGAATGTGTGAAGAACTAGAGAATCAGCCCCAGGAGATGTTCAGGTAGACAGTGTCGCCTACTCTAAAGGCTGTCATCTGCACGAGCCACCACTAAGTATCTATGAATCCAAAAGAGGAGACTGCTAGAAGGACAACTGCCCTACTTCTTCAGGGAAGTCAGGAAAGACTATTGGGGTCTTTAGAAAATCGAGGACTGGAAACCAGCCTTACTGCACAAGTCTGGGGTCTCAGGCCCAGCCCGTGCTTCAACACAGTTCTTTGTTGAGGGTGGGGAGGGAGGTGGCAGTGTTTCTGTATACTGTGTGACTTATGCTATCTCAAAAAATAAAAATACCAATGTCAATGCAGGCTACGGGCTACCAGTACCATCAAATAGCTTCCAACATCCCCAGCACCACCCTTTATCATGCATGCATTTCTCAGAGAAAGTTCTTATACCAAACAAACAAACAAAAACAAAGGCATCATCATTAGCCATTTTGGAGAAAAGTGGCCAAGTTAACACTGCATATGGAGCAGCGCGATGCTAGATCAAACGGAAGTTGTCAAAGACCACGAGAGCTGCTGCATGTGTGTGCACCGTGGAGAACCTGGAGGAAGGCTGACACTGGCTCACCAAACAAAGAACAAAGAATGGGTTTTATATCGTTAAGCTGTTGGGGTGCGGGTGGGGGACACACCCTATATGAACAGCAGACCCTAAACTTTCAGTTTTTGGCCACTTGTGGATTTCTGACCTAGAAGCATGCAGATAAGCAAAGATGGTCAGACACAAAGGCAGTCACCGCAATGCTAACTGCATCCTAACTTTCCACCCTGAAAGAACACACCAAGGCTTAGGATGAGGTTTGGAGAAACAGGGAGTCTAAAAAGATATTCTACTCACCAGGCGTGGTGCACTTGCCTTTAATCCCAGCAATCAGGGAGGGAGAGGCAAGCAGATGTCTGTGAGTTTGACGTTAGCCTGGTCTACAGCATGAGCTTCAGAATAGCCAGGGCTACACAGAGAAACCCTGCCTCAAAACACACACAGGGGAGCATGCGTGCACACACACACGGCACACGCACACACACACGCACACGGCACACACACTCAGGCTATTGTATTCATCACCATTCATCTTTCTCTTCTATAATCGCTCAAGTGAGTTCCATAAAATTCCATCTTCTCATCATCTGAACACCTTCACCAGTGTAGCCCAGAGGAAGTGGCGGCTGGCCCTAAAGCCCGCCCTAGCTGCTTCAGGCCATAGCCAGCATTTCTGTCAGCGATTGCCCCCTAGAAAACTGCTCTGCAATTGTGTCACCCATTTCCTGAGTAGGACCCTCACCCTCAGATTCAGTGCTCTGGGCCTACACTGCAGTAAAGGCAGGGAAACAAAGGGAGAAACAACAGCGAGACAGCCGACATGGAAAACACCTGAGCAACAGGTACAACTCGCTGTAGGCTAGAGAGTCCCGGGTGCAGACTCCTTCCCAAAGCCTGCTGGGAACTCCACAGGCTAGAACCCCAGCTGCTTCTGTGCAGAGCTGCGCTGTCACCAGGCTGGGCTGCGTCCCTCTCTGGTAGGCCATCAAGTACCATCATCACTACGAGGCCACTTTCATCACAGACAAAGAAGGTCCCCGACAAGAGATGGAGCTACAGTTTTTTGTTTCACATACAGGATTGACGTTTCTTTTTTGTTCTGTTTATTTGAGACAAACCTCACTGTGCAGTTCAGCTGGGATGGAACTTCCTGGAGACCATGCTGGCCTTGAACTCGCAAGGCCGCTGCTTCCTGAGTGCTGGGATTAAAAAGACAAGAGCCACCACAGCCAACCAGGTTATTTTCTAATCCTAGTTCAAGTGATTTTAGTCTTCCTTTTCATATTATGATTAAACAGATCAAATATATACCTATAAATAATCCTCTAGAAGCCGTGTGTGAGTTTGCAGCCAGCCTGGTCTATACAGAAAGTTTTAGAACTGCTAGGACTACATAGAGACCCTGTCTTGAAAAAAAAAAAACCCTAGATACATGACATACCAAATCATAACACAACTATTTAAATGATCCCCACCCAAACAGACATAGGCAAATAATACACATACGTATGCATCTATTTACAGAGGCAGAAGCAAAGGCAATTAAAACACATTGTGCCACCGCCCACCTCCTTTGCTCTTCACAACATTCCATCAGGTAGGAGAGCAACAGCCCCAAAAGGAAGACCTAGGATTTAGAGATGTTCTCCAACTGCTCCTCTACAGTAGGTAATGGGGCTGGATCATAACACAGCCACATGCTGCTGCACACATGTCCCTGCTCTAGGCTAAAAAGCTTGATGGACTTTTACCTTGAGCAATATTTTTGAGAAAAAAATTAAATTTATAGGTATAAGTCAAGGAGAGGGAGATCGAATATAAAAATGCAGAGTCTCTTTCCCTGTTGAAATAGATTTGCAGCTGAAGACTCATTTTACTAAATTCTCATTTTCATTAAGAATATGTCACTAGCCTTTGGCTAATATGGTCTTATATAATGCATCCCAACATATTTTCCTTTGTGCCACCATAGAGACCAGCAGCTGGAAGCCGTAACAACTTTCACAAGCCACTGGACCTGCTCCATGCCAAAATCACCTCTTTACACGTGTCTACTCCCATGCATACCTCTTAAATCTGCTTACTCCATTTCCTTACCAGAATCAAAACACAAATAACAAAGGGAGGTCTTCCCTTCTTGTCTTTTGTACATGCCAGGAAATGCACGTCTGGTGAGTTACATACCTGGCTCTAGGTGAGTTTGCATATTATCTTTTTATTTTTTGATGATTCCTTTTTTGTTTTTTATGTGCATTGGTGTTTTGCTTATTTACTCATTGGTGTGAAGGTGCTGGATCCCTTCGATCTCGAGTTACAGACAGTTGTGAGCAGCCATGTGGGTACTGGGATTTGAACCCTGGTTCTCTGGAAGAGCAGTCAGCGCTCTTAACTGCTGAGCCATCTCTCTCCAGTTTGGGTTTTTCTAATGCTTTAGCACCAATACTCTCTTCCACTGAGGCCTATTATATTTTCGATTCAGTAGTCTCTTGAGAGAAGGTGTGATGAGCCTGTGCCTCCTCATTTCCTGCAGGGCTGGTCACGGGGGTGACTCACCGTGCCCTCAGGCAGCCGCAACAGCACCGACAGGCTCAGCCAGCTTTACAAACCAGAAATGCCAAGAGGGAAGAAGAATACAGCCTAGGCTGGTGGGAACAAAACCCTACAAACATTTCAGGCTATCCTGAAAAGCTGCTGTCCCAACAGCAGGAGCCTTTCCTTTATCAGCACCTTCAGTGAAATGGCCTGAGGTTTAGCCCCACTAAGCCCATCTATACTGGCTTACGAAACTCACAAAATCTTTCATAAAGTCTTTCCTGATACCACTGTAAAATACAAGTAGGAGCCACAGCAGGAAACCTTCTTACACCAGAAATATGCGGGAAAAGAACTTAAAATCTTAGTTTAACTCCAATTACTCTTTCCAAGGGGGTGGGGAGAGATCTCTACCTACCAAATCCTACTTTCTGGAGCTATTAGCTTAATTAAGGGCCAAGTAATGGGATTTCAAACAAACCTGATGAGTTGGACATACCCTAGAAGTAGTGAGATGCAGTGGGCACTGGCCAACAGGAGTGAATGTGGCAGCTTCCATCTGTGACCTTAGTGACTTGGAAAGCTCAGAGTGCAGGCTCAGGAGCCTGAAGCTACTCTACTGCCACGGTGGAACGGCATCTCCACAACAACAAACAAGAGAAAACAGGCATATTAAGAGCTGGAGAGTATGGAAGACTGGCACAGGGCTTGCCTGGCATACACAGACCCTGGGTTTAATCCTCAGCATTGAAATAACCAGAACATAAATAAACGATTTTTTTGTTCTTTTTGTTTTTTAGCTAGAATCTCATTCTGTAGCTCAGGTCATCCCAGAACAAACTATCTAGAGCAGGCCGGCCATAGATCCTCAGTGATCTCCACTCTGCTTTAATGTTTTTCTTCATTCACGAGTGCACTTTGGATCAAATCCACCCCCACGCTTACCACTCAACTCATTTTGTGTCCCCCCCAGTCCCTTCCCAACTTCATGATCTCTCTGTTTCTCTCAATGTAAACATGTATACTCTTGATCTCATGTGTGTATGTGTGTCTATACAGGCATATGTATATAAATAAATCTATGGGTACAATTAGTGTTGCTAAGGGCCTTCTAAAACAATTATCTGAGAACTCTCAAACTGCTTGTTTTTCTTGTAACAGGTTCTCATTCACATCTGACTATGTAGCCGAGGATAACCCTGAACCTCCGGGCTTTCCTGCCCTACTTCCCTTGTGCTGGAGTTACTGATATAGCCGAGGATAACCCTGAACCTCCAGGCTTTCCTGCCCCACTTCCCTTGTGCTGGAGTTACTGATATAGCCGAGGATAACCCTGAACCTCCGGGCTTTCCTGCCCCACTTCCCTTGTGCTGGAGTTACTGATGTAGCCGAGGATAACCCTGAACTCTGGGCTTTCCTGCCCCACTTCCCTAGTGCTGGAGGTTACTGATACGCCCCATTCCATAGATATTTGGCTTACACCGTACTAAGAGTGGACATCAGGTACCAAACCCTGGGTTTCCTGGGTGCCAGCCAAGCATTTTACCAAATGAACTACATCAAAAGCAAAATATATTCTAGAGCTGATAAGTCACACAAAGTTACTCTGTGTGCCAGCTGGACAAGCAGTTACTTCTAGTGCTTAACTCACGCCGACCACAAGCCAATGCATTTGCTAACTGGGCTCACACGGTGCCAATGTGATGCCAAAGGTAATTCCTTCTCCCTCCAGCTAACAAGGCCAACTATCAGAGCACATGTTAACTACACACTGGAGAGTCTGATCATTTCCATATAAAGAGATACCTATCAGGAAGTCAGTGCTGTCCCCCCATCTTTTAAGTTGGGTAGTAGTTTGTGTAATCGCAATGGTCCTGTTCAATTCATCATAAAAACCTCATGTAAAATTGAGCCATAAGCTGGGCAGTGGTGGCGCGCGCCTTTAATTCCAGCAGTTAGGAAGCAGAGGCAGGAGGATCTCTGTGATTTCAGCCTGGTCTACAGAGTTTCAGGACACCCAGGGTTATACAGAGAAACTCTGTCTCAAAAAAAAAACCAAAACAACAAAAAAGTCATAATCACCAGTAATTACAAAAGGAAAGGAAAACATGACCATTTACCTGAACTAATATGTATCTAAAATGAAGTTATCAAAGCTCTCTAGCAATGTCACACAAGGTTCAAAAACTTTAACTGTAAAACAGTTCAGACAAGATTTTAAATGAATAAGGAAGTCCATTTTGAAGTTGTTGGCAGCTGTTTTACCTCTTTTTATATACCAAATAATCTGGGAGGAAACAGTCACACTGGACAGGCACCAAAATACAATTCTTTACAAGCCTTTCCTATTTTAATATAGAGAAACTGAGGCTGACGAATGCCAACAACTTAACTCTAACACGTGAGACTCCAGAGTTCATGGTTTCAAGCACAACATTATGTCTTTTTTTGATTGTTTTTTTTCCTGGAGCCTGTCTTGGAACTCGCTCGGTAGACCAGACTGGCCTGCCTCTGCCTTCTGAGTGCTGGGATTGAAGGTGTGCGCCACCATGGCCCAGACAGCTATTTTAGTAAATGAATAAAAAACATCTATACAAATGGCTCTGTAAGTCATCAAAAGTCTCCCAACCAAAAAAAAAAAAAAAAAAAAAAAAAAAAAAAAAAAAAAAAAAAAAAAAAAAAAAAAAAAAAAAAAAAAAAAAAAAAAAAAAAAAAAAAAAAAAAAAAAAAAAAAAAAAAAAAAAAAAAAAAAAAAAAAAAAAAAAAAAAAAGCCCCGGACCAGATGGTTTCAGCTCAGAATTCTACAAGACCTTCAAAGAAGAACTAATACCAATACTCCTCAAATTATTCCACACAATAGAAAGAGGGAACACTGCCAAACTTTTTATGAGGCTACAATAACCCTGATACCCAAACCACAGAAAGACAATACTAAGAAAGAGAATTACAGACCAATCTCACTCATGAACACTGATGCAAAAATACTAAATAAAATACTAGGAAATAGAATCCAAGAACACATCAGAACCATCATCTACCATGACCAAGTCGGCTTCATCCCACAGAAGAAGGGCTGGTTCAACATACGAAAATCTGTCAACGTAATCCACCATATAAACAAGCTGAAAAATAAAAACCACATGATCATCTTATTAGATGCCGAAAAAGCATTTGATAAAATACTTTCATGATAAAGGTCTTGGAGATAGCAGGGATACAAGGAACATACCTAAACATAATTAAGGCAATATACAGCAAGCCGATAGCCAACATCAAACTAAATGGAGAGAAACTCCCAGCGATTCCACTGAAATCAGGAACAAGACAAGGTTGTCCACTCTCTCCAACCTATTCAATATAGTTCTTGAGGTCCTAGATAGAGCAATAAGACACCAAAGAGAGATCAAGGGGATACAAATTGGAAAAGAAGTCAAACTCTCACTGTTTGCTGATGATATGATAGTTTACATAAGTGATCCCAAAAATTCTACCAAGGAACTTCTACAACTCATAAACACATTCAGCAATGTAGCAGGATAAAAGATTAACTCAAAAAAATCAGTAGCCCTCCTGTACACAGATGATAAAAGGACTGAGGAAGAAATCAGAGAATCAACACCCTTCACAATAGCCACAAATGGCATAAAATATCTCAGAGGAACTCTAACCAAACAAGTGGAAGACTTGTATGACAAGAACTTTAAATCTTTGAAGAAAGAAATTGAAGAGGACACCAGAAAATGGAAAGACCTCCCATGCTCTTGGGTAGGCAGAATTAATATAGTAAAAATGGCAATCCTACCGAAAGCAATCTGCAGATTCAATGCAATGCCCATCAAAATCCCAACAAAATTCTTCAAAGACCTCGAAAGAACAGTACTCAAGTTCATTTGGAAAAGCAAAAAACCCAGGATAGCCAAAACAATACTGGGCAACAAAAGAACATCTTCTTTTTTTTGGTTTTTCAAGACAGGGTTTCTCTGTGGCTTTGGAGCTTGTCCTGGCACGAGCTCTTATAGACCAGGCTGGCCTCAAACTCACAGAGATCCGCCTGCCTCTGCCTCCCAAGTGCTGGGATTAAAGGCATGAGCCACTACCACCCGGCAAGCAATAAAAAAACTTCTGG
>PVIU01015142.1:0-44057 GCA_004026605.1 Ondatra zibethicus
ACACCTGTCAGAATGGCCAAAATCAAAAACACCAATGATTCCCTATGCTGGAGAGGATGTGGAGTAAGGGGAACTCTCATCCATTGCTGGTGGGAATGCAAACTTGTGCAACCACTTTGGAAATCAGTGTGGCGGTTTCTCAGGAAATTGGGAATCAACCTACCTCAGGATCCAGCAATACCACTCTTGGGAATATACCTAAGATATATTTTTCAAAAATATCTTTTGAAGTTATCAACACTTTTATACAATGAAAACTAAGAGAAGTTTGGATAAAAACATTATAGCCAAGAGTCTAAAGTCAGGTGGTAATTTATGACAATGTACTATTCTATATATAACTGACACAAAAAAAGATATCATGTAAAAATGAAGGACATTGAAGAGATGTCTAAATTTTAATTATGCATTAAATTTTGGCTTATTCATATATCATGTGATAGCGTCTGTAACACATTAACTGCAAGGGGAGTTTACAGAAATTCTTTATACCATCATTACCATATTTTAATCAACAAATATAAAGTGTGGCACTTAAAAATGTTTCTTATAAAAATTAGATAATAAGTAGAAAATAACAGGGAGGAAAATCAAGGAGCTTATGTAAGATAGAGTCACATATCTCTAGAACATCTGATTTGTGTCGTGGATAAGACGACATTTGCTGAAGCTAAGATTTGATGTTTACCATGTCATGTTGGGCTATGACATAGATATGATCGAGTCCAAAATGAAGTATATAGGAGACAACTAGATAGAACAAAACAGAAACTCAGAGAAAAAGTAATTGTATGTTCCTATTAGATAACATGACAGTAAGCCTTGCTCAGGTTTACAAGAAAGAAGAAATTAAATAACTATTTAAATCTGATCATTTTCAATTTTCCTACTTGGGTTTCTATTGCTGTGATAAAACACCATGACTGAATGCAACTTAAGGAAGAAAGCTTTTATTTTGTCTTACACTTCCATGTAAACAGTCTACAACTGTGAGAATTCAGGGCATGAATTCAATCAGTTAAGGGACTTACAGGTAGGAACTTAACTAATGTAGAGACAATGGAGGAGTGCTGCTTAATCTTTGCTACTTGCTGCTTGCTCAGTTTGCTTTCTTATACACCCCTGGACCCCCTGTCCTTGATGAGCTGAGCCTTCCCTGGGACAATTGGTAATTAAGACAATGCACTGCAGACTTACCTAAAGAAAAATATTTGCAGGGACTATTTCTCAACTGAAAGTTAATGTGAAAAACATTAACTTTCCTTATGTCAAGTTTGTATAAAACTTGTTAAATCAGTGGTGGACTTTGATCCATTTAAATAATTTATCTAAAGAATGCACTTGTTTTCAATATATCATAAATTATGTTCTATTAGCTATGCTCTATTTGATAAAATTACCTTTTGTAATTTAAAGCTTGTTCATGAATTTTTATTTGTATATGTGTTGAGGTGTCATGTACAGATGAGTATAAGTGCTAACAGAGTCCAAAAGTATTAATGTTCCATGAGATTGGAGTAACAGGCAGTTTGGGAACATTGGTACTGGGCATTGAACTCAGGTCCAAATTAAATACCCAGAATAATCCTAACTGTGGTATTAAATTGCAAGACTCTACTCTCATAATTAATCCTTTAGTATAATTTTTATTATAAAAATTGAAAGGTTACAGGCTGAATGGAAGGACTATAATGTTCTTATGGATCATAAACACAAACCATAGCTATGACAAACATAAATACTGTCAATATCTGTAATAGTTTATCCATGAACTCTGCATACAGGGGTAGAAATCAAGTCCTCGGAGAAAGTGACCACATTGCTTAATGAAAATAGGAGACAGAAATGCACATGAAGTTTGAGAGTCCCATTACTGTTCAGGCCTATTTTCAAGAATGTATTTTTTACACAAGTTTCAATTATGTTTTTATTGATTTTATTGAGCTAATCACTTTTCCCTGCTTCCCTCCCATCCTCTCCCCTCCCCTTCAACCCTCTCCCATGGTACCCATGCTCCCAATTTACTCAGGTGATCTTGTCTTTTTCTACTTCCCATATAGATTCGATCCATGTATGTCTTTCTTAGGGTCTTCATTGTTGTCGAGGTTCTCTAGGATTGTGAATTGTAGCCTGGTTTTCTTTGCTCTATGTCTAAAATTAATTATGTTTTAAATTGAAAAAAAGTGATACATTAATGGGGTGGAGAGCATGGCATTTAAATAACTTTGGGTTTAGTTGACCTGAGACACTGGAAGCACCAATCTATTCTTGAGAGAATGTTGACCACCAGAGACACTCTACTTGGAGCTTGTTTTCTTCCTAGTACAACTGTCCTTTTGGCTAGGAACTGCCCCTGCCTCGACCACTGACAAAGTGCACGATGTCCAGACTGGACAAGCAGGGTACAGAAAAGAAATTGTGGCATATCTTGCCAAGACAGGGTAAGATGGTTCTAAAAATTTTCCTGCCTCCATAAATGGTCTGGCAGCTACTCTACACCTTAGCCAAAGTTGGTTGCTTCAACATTGCAAAAGAGACTTTGGGTAGCCCATTGTCTCTGTCATCTACTGCACATTTTGGAAACTACTTGATTACACTTCCTGCCTACTCAAGTAATATTATCTTCCTTCTCAGGCCTTCTAATGAGTTAAAGATTACATAGTTGTAATTACCTTCCTCTTATGATCTAGCCAAGTCATTTCTAATACAAGATCTAGAATCCTTAGGATAAAATAATTATTAAAATATTTAACATATGTTTCTTACTTAACATTGTTTATGCTTGTTGTAATTCTAATTTTATACTTGATATCTCTTCTTAATGTATATAGTTTTGTATTGGGATTGAAACTCTATTATTTAGACAAAAGGGGAAGGTGTTGGGGAACCCTCTCCAGGCAATGGCATTTCAGAGGCTGGACCAGGTTGGGGCGTGACTTTTGGGTCTACAAAAAGCTGCCATCTCACCAAGCTCACTCTCTTCTTTCTGTGCTCCACACCTTGAGATTGGACCCCTGTTCCTGTTCAGTGATTTTTCCCTTTTAATTTAAAAAAAATCCTTAGAATTCTATTCAGAGTTAGGTTAAAATTATTTGACTTTCATTCAGCATCATCTATTAATTTCCTTGACTTTGGATACTTTGTTCTGAAAAATCTTTCCTTTTCCTGAGAGTATGTATAAGGAGACCTCTAGTGTGTGCATAAGTGTGTAAAGTGTGCACGCCCATGCACATGAAGGCAACAGAAGAATCTCAAGTCTGCTCCATGATTTTCACCCTATTCTTTTAGATAGGGTCTCTCATTGAGTCTGAACCTCACACTTTCCTCTCACCTACAAAAATTAACTTGTCTCATCTCTAATGGAAGAGGGAGTTATTTCTCACTATAGTTGGAAATTAATTAGTACTTTATACTAGTGATAGTGCTGTGTTTTGTTTTTTTGGTTTTTTTTTTTTTTTTCCTGAACCAACTTGTATGTAGATACTCAAAGAGTACTGGTCATTGATGCTTCTCCTAATCCTTTTTAATTAGAAGCAGTTGGGCCTGACATTCTTCCATTAATAGAGCTTGATGAATCAAAAATGGCCTTTTTTTTTAACCAATTCTTGTAACATTACAAACGTGAATGAGAACAGACTGGACCTAAGTCAGTCTTTTACATATCTTAAGAACAGCCAAGTTTGTTAAGTCACAACAGTTCTGAAGAGGAGACAAACTCACACTACATGATGAATTTAACCACCCCAACTCAGCAATAGCTATAATAGTGTTGTTACCTTTATAGCTTCAAGATACATATTTTATACACAAAGATTTTGTTTACAATAATCCCTTTGCACATCACCTTCTACTTTTCTGTCTATTAGTTGTATTTTAGCCTTTACTGTAGCTCTTCATTAGAAGAAGATATTAAATGTGAATTTTAAAGAAGAGGGTGACTTTAAAAGATTATTTCAATTCCAAATATGAAAACATTAAATCTGAATGTAATTGCAATTTCTAGTACCATAATAAGATCAAGTTGAATGGAGATTGTCTAACTTCATTAACATCAGCATAATTACGACAAGAATCACCTCATTCCTGGTCAGAACATTTCTTATTGATTGGCCAGGAAATGGAGCAAGTTGAGGCTTTCCCCAATTATTTAAAGCCATCTTCACTTACCTCATAAACTATTGACGATGTTTCAAATTAATGATGTTTATTATATCATTATAAATGTTACTATGCAAGACTAGGTACTAAAGAAAACTACAGAAATTGCTTTAGTATATGAAATGACTTGGAAATCCAGTATTCTAGTAGAGTTTAATGCCTGGATAATACTAACAATTTAAAATAGCAATGTAGAACAAGATATACATAAAAGCTCAGAGTTCCATAATCTTTGTGTAATATAGCATGTTGGAGGAAAAGTACAATTTATGGTACATGAAATGAAGATTGTGTTCTTACAAAAATGTAGTATTTTAGCATTTTATTTAAGAAGATTCATTATCTGTCATTGTAATAGTTATGCATTTAAGTTGTATTTTTATTGATAATATAAGGAATGATTTTAAAGAAGTTAGAGCTAATGAATTTTCATGAAGATGCTTTTTCTGAAAATAAAATGTAATGTATATTAGAAATTAAAACTACAGAAAATAAAAGTGAGGTTTTTTAATAAATGAGCCATCAGTGCAGGTGGTTGCTAACAATTTGGGGATAATAAAGGGTATTTGAAATATAGGTTTAAAGAATCTGCCTATGTAAACATAAACAAAATCATTTTGTTTGGTTGCAAAGCATTATAAAGCCATTGTTAAAGAAAAATTAAAATTATGTGTAAATATTTTATAAAGATAAATATTGGTTATGTGTGTGTGTCAGTGCTGAAAATGTGCATACAAATAGTATTATCTCTGCTGAACAAGTTATATTTATAAAAGTATATTATATATAGAGAGATTTATCTTCATTCAATCATAGTAAAAAAAAGAGAAAGAGGCCACAAATTTGAAGGAGAGTAGGGAGGGATATATAGGAGTGCACAGAAGGAAAAAAGGGAAGTGTAAAGTTTATAATTAATTATAATCTCAAAAGTAAAAAGAATAAAAAGCAGCATTAAAGTAAAATCTATATATTAATAAAAATTTTAGTCAAATAAAAGTATACATATATTCATAGTTAGGCAGATTTTTGTATCTTTTGTCTAGCACAGAGATTTCATTTATATAAAGTTAATGTCAAAAATTTAGACTCTAATTTTCTATTGGTCAAGTTTAAGTGTATTATTAATTTTTACTGATATTTTTATTCTATATAATTCTGTGATTAACTATTTTTCTGAAATTAATAGAAGAGAAGGTTCTTGGCCAAAAATGGAACTTCTATGATTATGAATTTTTGTTTTATGACAGTTTTTATTTAATATGACTGCATCTAATGAAGTATTCATAAAATTATAGCTTTGGAAAGGACCTTGAAAATGCAGTAAGTCTCTCTCTTCCCTGAATGCTTTAAGACACTTGATTATTTCGCTTCATCTTGAGAACTCCAGGAAGCGCAATGTTATAATTTCTTTCAATACCAAGTTCGTATTTTTTTAAAGCAACATGACAGTTCTTTCTTTTGCATGTGCTACTGCGACTTCAAGGTATATTCTTTTTTAAACAGTTTAAAAAGATAATTATATCTACATTTTCATCTTTTATGAGATGCTCATTTACCTCTCCCCTTCCTTTTTGATGAAAATACATATTGATTATTACCATATTATGCCCTAATACCAGTGATGTCATATTTCAAGTAATTTGTCTATTCCTTTATAATGTATGCATTTGTGTGTGTTTATACATTTGGAGATGTGCTTATACATGCTCACAGACACGAGAAGTCAAGATAAATTTCTTCCTCAGCCACTCTCCATTTCAGTGTTTGAAACGGGCTCTCAACGATCTGGAAACTCATGGCCTTCATTATGTGAGCTGTCGAATGAGCCCCAGAGATGTGCCTAGTCTCTCAGTGCTAAATTGACAGATGCACACTCCAACAGCTGGGTTTTCGTGAGTGCTGCAGTTTGAATCTGGGTCCTCATGCTTGTGTAGCTAATAGTTTGTTGACTGAAAAATCACTGCAGTCCTTAATTTTATAATTGTTGGCAGATATTTTTCAAACTTTCAGTTGACTTCACGCTTAAAGATAATTTTGCTCCAATTATTATTATATGTTTCAAACTCTTCTTAAAGTGTAATATGTTAAAGGTAACATCACAAGGGAAACTTTTAGCACCAGATGATGAGTGTTTTATTACAGCTTTTCCCTGGATCAACAGACAGACACACAAACACACTTTCACCAGTCTATTCAACTAAAAAAAAAAAAAAATCCACAGTAGACCAGCCTAATGATTACAATGAAGTCCAGGTTAGTGAGGCAATAAGACATTTCTGGAGTTACTAACGTGAACATAGGCAATAGGTGATGGGTTACTTACATCAAAAATAGCTGCATCTGTAAAACGCTGACCTCAACACAGGTTAGGACACAGGAAAGCTGCATCCCTGGAGCTCAAAGCATCACCAGCAGTGAGCTTAATATGTCCCAGAATCTTCTCCCTGAAGCTCAATTGGTAAGAATCTCATACCAGAAAGGGTTTGCTGCTTCTGTAACCCTAGGAAGGGCACTGTGTACTCTTGAGAATTTCAAACTTCCCAGGTATGTGACTATTCTTTACCTGTTGTTTCTAACCATGAATCTCTCCCTAATTCCCTGAGTGAATACTTCAGTTCAGAGAAAACTTCCATACAATAATGAGAATAATCATTCTGTAAATTCAGAGAAGTTAACATTTTCTAATGATCTGGAGGCAAGCTCAAATCGTTCATGCTGGCAATCACATTTCAAGATAAAGCCTAATGCACAGTAATTTATTGAGGCAGCCCAAGCAATTTAAAGTAATACTGTAATTGCAGATATAGGGTCATTTTTATAAAGACAAAAAAAAGTACCTATCAAATCTTGAGAAATCTGTTTTCCCTATGGTTATTAACAGTAGAGTCTGCAAATAAACTTTTATGACCAATGGACATCGTGATGTCTTAAGATGCCAGATGCCATGAATTATTCACCTTTTTTTCCCTCTTCTCTTTTAGTTATTCCTATTTCCCTCAACTGAAGCAAAACAATGCTCCACATTTCTAAATGTGTTTTTAAGCATTTACTTTGCTTCATTTTGCTAGTTTGACACAATCTACAGCAGTGGTTCCCAACCTTCCTAAAGCTAATGTATCACTTTAATACAGTTACTCCAATCATAAAATTATTTTTATCTTCAACCATAAAATTATTTTTATTGCTATTAAATAACTGTAATTTTGCTACTTTTATGAATTGCAATGTAAATATCTGATATACCATATATCTGAGAGATGAGGCCCAAAGGGGTAATTACTCACAGGTTAGAAACAGCTGATCTAAACTAACCGGGTAAAATGGACCATCAATTAAGGAATTTCCTTGATAAAACTACCCCATTAGTGTGTGTTTAGGGTGTTTTCTTGATTAACAAGTGATGTGGGAGGGCCCAGCCTAGCGTGGGCTATGTTATCCTGAGCACTTGGTCCTAGAATATATAAGACAACTGACTGAGAATGCAAATACAAAGCAACACATAACTTGCCTCTGTGACCCTTAATTCAGTTCCTGCCTGTAAGAAACTGCCAGAGTTCCTGTCCTGACTTCCTTCAGTAATGAACATTTACTCAGAAGTAGAAGCAAAATAAACCCTGTCCTCTCCTAAGTCACTTTTGATCATGGTCATCTATCATAACAATAGAGAAGCCAACTAGAAACATTATCTATGAGAGTAACCTGACCTGTTGGAACTTACCAAAGTAATATAGTTTCCTAACTTCAGCTTACTATTTCTAGTATGTAGTAATAAGTGCCAAAGTCTAGCTTCAGTGGGGTTCAGGTCCCAAAGAAGAGAGGTATGGAGTCAGTGGGGGAGGGAGAGAATCTGAGGGTTCAGCAACTCTCACTTAAACAGAAAGACCATTTATTTATATAGATATTGATTACTTAAGTAATTTGTTAAGCATCAGAGCCCTGGATCTCTTTGCCCTTCCCCATTAAATTCCAGGGTGAAAAAGCAAAGTTGATAACAGCAGTCTTATCTGAAACAATGACTTCCTATAGCATCTGTCAAATCACCAAGTTACAAATTTCTCAGGGTGTGTAACACATAAGGCCTTCTATTTATACAAACTGTATCTAGGCTGGCTGCTCATGGTATTGCAATTTGTTAGACAGTCTGAATTTATTTTTGCCTTAATCAAGTTACATGTAAAATCATTTGAAGTTTTCTAAAATGCAAGGATTACAAAATAACTCATGATAAGCATATCACTGACTGACGATAGTATTGATTGTTGCTTTCTCTTTGATCAAAAAATAAATCAAGGCATTCAGAAGGGGAAGAAAAGGTGGAGGAGGAGAAGTAAGGGACAACTAACAGTGAAAGCTTTTCAAAGAGGCCATTTGGAAACCTACAAGGAAGTAGAAGCTTCTTAACCTAAATATATATGTAAAAAGACTTTAAATAGAATTATGCTATAATATAGAACAAAACCCTGAGAGTTGTATGAATGGGAATTTCACACAAATAAAAATTCCCATACCAGGAGTGGGTTTACTAGCTCTGCATTGTTGTCCAGGGTCTCATAACCTGTCTCCCAATCTAAACCTTATAGGACACAGATATTGCTCATGTTTAGCATCTAGAATGTTATAGTAAGATCATATTCCTGAAGACACTACATATTTTATTCATAAATATGGAGAAATCAAGTGGGCAGTGGCCCGGAAGTCTCATCACTATTAGGTTACTTTCCCAGTGTTGAAAGGTTTTACACATCATCTCCAGTAGCAGATTATGCTGACAAATGAAACAAGGGCATCAGTATCTCCCACTTACATCACAGGTCCCTGGTTTGGTAATAATCCATGTCTCTAAGATCCATGGCATCGGGTATTCTGTGCACTTATTCTGGGTTGTCGACTTAAAGCCGATAAGTGAATTAGCAGTATGTCCACATGGAGCTATTTATAATCTATACACAAAGCTTCCTTCCTATATATAGGAAGCTTCCTGTAATGCAAATGTCTATTTTAATATAGAATAAAATGTTTCTCATTACAACCCACCTTTATAGTCTGTCATTGCCCATTGTCAATAATAAGTCACATTATTCACATGGTCTGTGTCATATGATAGCTATTGGCCACTTTGTGTCCACTCAATTGTTGGCATGACTTCTTATAAGCAAGGGAATATTCTAGAATAAATCTTTGCATATCAGAGCACATGACTATACTGAGAGAACATTTTTAAAATGCAGAACTCTATGAAGCTGACAGTGAGGCTTGTCTTCTCTTTCTTTCTTTTTAAAATATAAAACAATCTTTTGAAGTGTCTTAACCTTTTATTGGAGCTAAATAACTTCTAATACATCTTGTGAAAACAAGGATATTTTTTGGCAGATGAGAGGTTTGTAATAGCTCTGCTCTCATCAGCATGGTAAAAATTTGACATTTAAGAATAAGAAATATATCACATTAAAAAATGGAACTATGAGAAGGTCTTATGTGAGAGAATTTTTTTCTATTTTAAATTGAGGCAACAAAAGTGTTATCTATTTTAGGTGTTTAGATTTGACAATATTTATTACTTTTTCTGTTTTGTCTTTCTGGAATAAAGGTATATGTCACATAACCTCACAAGCATCTAGCATTTACTTCATCTGACCTCATCTACCCTATTTGTATAGAGTAAAACAATACTGAGAAATATTAATTATCTGTTTTATGATTTTATTTGATATTATGAGGCTTACTCAACACAAAATGTAAAGGAGTTGCTACTGTAAGCAACATTGATATAATCATCTTTAGAAAAAAAGTAGTCCATTACTTTAAAATAACTGTTAATGTTTAAAAGGGGAAAGTAAATAATTAAGTTGTTATTTCATTTAGTTGTGAAACAGGACCTCATGTACACAATGATGATTCTCTTTGTTGATGAAGATAACCTTGACCTTTCATTCACCTGTATCTGCCTCTGGAGTACTGGTATATGCCATCATGTCTGGGTCTAGGTGGGGTTTTTGACAGAACAGAGTTTTAACTCATGATAAGAAATAACTCTATCAGTTCAGCTGTATATTCAGTCTTTAAATGGGACTTTTAAAGAATTGATTGACACAGAGATGGAGAAAGGCTCATAACAGAAACAATTCATCAGGATGAAGTCTCAATCCTGAATATCTGTGCCCCTAATCTAAAAGCCCACATATGTAAAAGAAGCATTACTGGAACTCAAATCACACATCAAACCCCACAAACTAATAGTAGAAGATTTCAACACTCCTCTCTAACCAATGGGAAGGTCAACAAGACAGAAACTTAACAGAGAAATTAACAGATATAATGAATCAAATGGACTTAACAGACATCTATAGATCATTCAACCCAAACAGGAAAGAATATACCTTCTTCTCAGCATCTCGTAGAACATTCTTGAAAATTGATCACATACTTGGTAACAAAGCTAGCATCCACAGATACAAAAAATTGTAGTAACCACCTGTATCTTATCCAATCACCATGGAATACAGTTAGAATTTAACAACAATTCCACCCCCAGAAAGCCTACAAACTCATGGAAACTGAACAGTCAACTACTGAACCACTCCTGGGTCAAGGAAGAAATAAAGAAAGAAATTAAAGTACTCCTTGAATTCAATGAAAATAAAGACACAACATACCCCAACCTATGGGACATTATGAAAGCAGTCCTAAGAGGAAAGTTCATAGCACTAAGTGCCTACATAAAGAAAAAGGAGAAAGCACACATTAGAGACTTTAGAGCACACCTGAAAGCTCTAGAAAAAAAAGAAGCAGACTCACCCAGGAGGAAAAGACTGTAAATGATCAAACTAAGGGCTGAAATCAACAAAACAGAAACTCAGAAAACAATCTGAAGAATCAATGAAACAAATAACTTGTTCTTTGAGAAAATCAACAAGATTGACAAACCCCTATCCAAACTAATCAAAAGGCAGAGAGAAAACATGCAAACTAACAAGATCAGAAATGAAAAGGGGGACATAACAACAGACACTGAGGAAATTCAGAGAATCATTAGGTCTTACTACAAAAGCCTGTATGCCACAAAATTGGAAAATGTAAAAGAACTGGACCATTTTTTAAATAAGTACCATATACCAAAATTAAATCAAGACAAGGTGAAGAATTTAAATAGATCTATAAGTCATGAGGAAATAGAAACTGTCATCAAAAACCTCCCAACCAAGAAAAGGCCCAGGACCAGATGGTTTTAGTGCAGAATTCAACCAGAACTTCCAAGAAGAGCTAATAACTATACTCCTTAATGCCTTGCACATGATATAAACAGAAGAGTTATTTCCAGACTCTTTTTATGAAGCTACAATTACCCTGATACCAAAACCACACAAAGACTCCCCCGAGAAAGAGAATGACAGACCAGTCCCACTCATGAACATCAATGCAAAAATTCTCAATAAAATACTGGCAAACTTAATCCAAGAACACACCAAAAAATCATTGATTATTATCATGTAGGCTTCATCCCAGAGATGCAGGGCTGGTTCAACATATAAAAATCTATCAATGTAACCCATCACATAAATAAACTAAAAGAAAAAAATACATATGATCATTTCATTAGATGCTGAAAAGGCATTTGAATGAATTCAACATGCCTTTATGATAAAGGTCTTGGAGAGATTAGGGATACAAGGATCATATCTAAATATAATAAAGGATACCAGAAATGGAAGCATCTCCCATGCTCCTGGATTGGTAAGATCAATATAGCAAAAATAGCAGTACTACCAAAGGCAATCTATAGATTCAATGCAATCCCATTCTTGGTATCAAAAGATTTGTAATCCTAGCGAAGCTAAATAATGTGAACCAAAGAAAAACATATATAGATCCTCCTGGAAATTGGAAGCAGACAAGGTTGCTGGGCAAAAGTTGGGAGCATGGGCGTGGGTGGGGATGGGATGGGAAGAAGGGGAGATGGGGAGAGAGAAGGAAGAAAGGGAGGATTGGGGAGAGCTTGGGGGAGTGGGATGGTTGAGATGGAAGAAGGGCGGTTATAGGAGCAGGGAAGAAGATATCTTAATTAATGGAGCCATTTTAGGGTTGGCAAGAGACTAGGCTCTAGAGGGGTTCCCAGGTGTCCAAGGAGATGTCTCCAGCTAGGTCCATGGACAGTAGAGGAGAGGGTGCCTGAACTGGCCTTATCTCATAGTCACACTGATGAAAATCTTGAATCTCACCATAGAACCTTGGTCCAGGGATGGATGGAGATAGAGACAGAGACCCACATTGGAGCACTTGACTGAGCTCCCAGGGTCCAGATAAAGAGCAGAAAGAGGGAGAAGATGAACAAGGAAGTCAGGACCAGGAGGGATTCGTCCACCCACTGAGAAGGTGTGACTGATCTAAGGGGAGCTAACCAAGGCCAGCTGGACTGGGACTGAACGAGCATGTGATCAAACCGGACTCTCTGAATGTGGCTGACAATGGGGGCAGACTGAGAAGCCAATGATAATGGCACTGGGATTTGATTCCACTGCATGTACTGGCTTGTTGGGATCCTAGTCTGTTTGAATGAACACCTTCCTAGGCCTGGATGGGGGGGGCTTGGACTTCCCACAGGGCAGGGTACCCTGCCCTCTCTTAGGACTGGAGAGTGACTGGGGGAGTGGGAGGGAAATGGGAGGAGGGGAGGAGGTGGAAATTTTGAATGGTATTATTTATAAAGCAAAAATAAAATAAAATAAATAAAAAGAAAGAAAACCATAGGCCACAGAATCAATTATCTGGGCTCATAGGGGCTCACAGAGATTAAACTACTAACCAGGGAACATTCATGGGATTGACCTAGGCCCTCTGCACATATGTTACAGTTGTGTAGTTTGGTCTTCTTGTGCGACTTCTAATAGTGAGAGCAGGGACTATCTCTGACTCTGTTACCTGCAGTTTGGAACCCTTTCCTTTTATTGAGTTGCCTAGTCTAACTTCAATAGGAGAGGAGATGGTTAAACTTCCTACAACCTGATATATAATGGCTGGTTGATTTACACGACAGGCTTGTCCTTTGCTGAAGAGAAAGGAGGAGGGAAGGTTGCAGGGAGATACTGGGAGGAGAGGAGCAAGGGAAAAGAAACTGTGATGACCTGGGAAAAATTAATTAATAAATCAATACAAATAAGTGAAAAAGAATCAATATTCTAAACTAAAAATAAATAATAAAGTAACATATAAAAATAAACATATTAGCAAATATTAATGTTATCTGTACTTTAGCAGAAAAAACTGGGTATATTTCAAATACTAAATTTAAACACATTGCATTCAAGTTCCTCCTTATAACATACTCTTATTTTATAGGTACATGGAATTTAAATTTTGAGCTCTGTTGAAAGACTGGCAAAATTGAATTTGTAGTAGTATTGTCAGACATGAACATCATCTTCAATAAAGGAAAATATCCCAGATGAATAAAGATTTAATATAAACTCAGTTGATTAATTTTATTATTTCATTTCTATTAACTAGAACCCAGAGTGATGCTACTGAGACTTTAGATGAGTTAATTAACAGTGTACCTAGAGAGCAGTGGTTTTCCTAATTGTTTGAAATAAGCTTTAGGACATGGTATTTTAATTGTCACTTTTTTTCTGCTATCATTGATCTATATTACAATATGGTTGTCATTTCTATATCAATTAAAGATCATTAAATAATTTTACAATGCCATAAAACACAATGTAAATCTAAGTAGAGGAAAAAATGAGTTCTTCATGCATATCTATGTCTAACTCTGGCTTTGCTTCATCAGTTATATTATTTTTATGTGGCTTTTCTCTTTAGCAACATGCTGCTGTCACATATCCATGCTTCATCCTCCTTCCTCCCTTCTTTCTATATTCTCTTTCTCTCTACCCTTATATGACTATTATTTTAAGTTATCAAGTTATTTTAAGACATTATGCACATTATACTTCCAAATCACTATGATATCGTTTTGATGGTAGGTGGGTAAATCTGTTTGAAAATCAGATTTTAGCTGTTCAGTAAAGTTGAACATGTCTATACACATAAATGTGGTATGTTAAAAGTTGTTGTCTCCACTGTGTAGAAGCTTAAGCTCATGTGACAACATTTGTCAAAACACAGGGTCACTACTGTGCTTATAGAATTATTTTGAGTCATTTCCTACCCCAATATCTAAAAATATTATGTGCATATTTTTCTCTAGCAATTTCAAAGTTTCAGGCTTTGGAATATTGTTTAAATAAGCTAGGAAAAAACTATAATCAATCTATAAAGTGAATTATATGATGTTGACCAGTGAATTTTTATGTGAGGTAGGATGAAATTTATCTTCAACTAAGAATAGATTTTATTTGGGAAATTTTTTATTTAAATCTACCAAAATCTGTATCCAAAATGTCCTCCAAAGGCGGTGGTGCTCTAGAGAAGTGGGGTCAGTTCTAGAAGGTGAGATCCAGCACAGAATACGAGGTAATTAGCAGTGTGTTCAGGAAAGGAATCCTGGGACTCTGACCCCTTCTTTTTTCTCTCTTTACTTCTGATAACCATGAGATCAGTAACTGGCCCCCTTTGGCCATGTGCTTCATCTGAGAAAGCTATCATAATCCCAACAAGAGGGCAAAGCAACTATTAATAGAAACTACAAGTGAACATAAAATGCTTCACTTTTACTTGATCTGTCTTGGATATCATGCCATAAAAGTACAAAACTAACACAGCTACTTTTATAATCACTATTCAAATAAAATGGTCCAATGATATTATTGATACCTCTTTATCCTCCATTGCTACTTGTGCTAAATTATTTAGATCAATCCTACCCTCTACTTGAACGTTGATGTCTGGATCAACCCAAACAACCAATGTCTTCTTCAAACTGAAAGTAAGATTTCAGGTAAAATATACATTTCATATATTAATTAAGTATTGAATTTTTGGTCATTGTTTATAGAAATCAGTTCTTACTCATCTGAGCCTCTGTTGACAATGACATTAACTAAGTGAATGCCATGTATATCCTAAGGCAAAATGCAGCCAATAGAACTGCATGCAAACACAGAAAATCTTTATATAACACCAGTACAATTCCAGAATCATTTAAGTGGCCCTATAAGCAACCTTTTAGGGAAGAATTCTGTCATGCTCCTAGCAGTGGTTGGTTTGGATGTTCCAGAGTAGGAGTGTGAGGATTAGAATTATTTGGCAAAAGGAGCATAGATATAGGAGATTAGTACATTAGAGATGTAGGATAGTATCAGGAGGGAGTTCTAGTGAATACTGAAAATCACCAGCATTTAATTTCCATTTGCTTAAATATCCTAACCTCAAAAGGTAGGAGTAAAATAAAAACATTGACATAATACAGGGAAATGAACAGACAAGTCGAAGGATTACGAGCTACATTCTTAGTTGAATATCTGTTGCCAGAACAAGACGAGTAATGCTCACACTAGACCAAAATACTCTGTAGGCAAACCACTCCCTGTGTGGAATCAATAGTTATCTCCCTAAGGGAGGAGAAACCTATTTATATCCATAGACTTATGTTTCAGGTATAAACAGATCTACTTCTCAATACCTGAAATACAGGGTCTGGATATTAGCCACACCTGTTGACAATGACCTTGAGAGAGCAGAACTCTCTGTTCTAAAGCCAGGTGGAATGGAGCCTTGACCTTTGTTTGAGAAGATCTGCTTCTTAATACCTGAAATAACAAGTCTGTGTATTACATCTGTTGAAAATAACCTTGAAGGAACAGAAGTAAGTTCCAACTTTCTGACCTTTATTCAATATAGAATGGACCCATACCTGTGGGACCTGTCTCCTCTATGCATTTAAACTAATATCGCATAATTTTTCATATAGGAGTTATTCCAGAGAGCCATGGTGAATTAGTAAGCTACATCACAGAACACTCTCAGGCTTCCCCATATTGCTTGGCCAAGAAAAGCTTTACAACTTCTTATAAAACACACACGTACACATATATACATGTATGTATGTATGTATATAGATATATGTATATATACTCAAGTATATGTGTGTATGTATATATGTGGGTATATATACATTATGTGATAAATATTAGGTTCAGAGTTTAAAGAAAGATTTCTTACTGAAGTATTGTATAAACCCACAAATTAATTAAAGAGACAATTTTATGAAAAACAAATATATTTCACCTTCAGTAAGAAACTATGGCACTTTTCCTATGGGCTTTAATGTATACTTTTCTGTTCACCTTTACAACTTGAAAAAATATTGTTAATTTACAAACTAATCCAATTTTTCATTTTAGAAAATACCATAAATATTCTTTTAGATTTTTTCTATTTGTCCAATAAAAATACATATATTTAAAAATGCTAAACTATTATGAACTATAATTATAAATAAGGAAATTCTAACTATTACAAATACTGTCTCACATTCAGAGGCTGGACTGAGGCTTGCTGTTTACCAAGACACTGATACAGAGGAGGTTGGGGGTCACTGAGATCAATGTCCAAGTCCTGAAGAACATCCCTGCTTTAGGCTGCTACATGGATGAAAGCTGGTTTGAGAAGACTGAGTTTTTAGACATAGACCGGAGACCTTCTTTCTTTTGAATCAATAAATTTCTTGGGTTGTTATTTATCAGTTGCTAAATTATTTTCTTTAATGTAAAATCCAGTGATCTGCATCTTATTTGTTTTCCATTCTCCTTTCATTTTTTTTTTAGATTTTTCTTTCTTGTAGTGCTGGAAATTGAACCCATGTTCCAGTAAATGGCGGATGATTTAAAGGTACATCATCCATGTCCAGCTGCACTTTCCGCAAATAACTTTTAATTCCAGGGACAGGATTCTTCAAGCTGTATTTCTTCCTTCTGTCTAGTGTCATGTAAAGTTATGCTAATAGGAACAGAAAGAGACTAAAAAGCCCAAGGAGAAGCAAAAATTCATTCCACCCAGTCTGTTTATTGCTCTCAGTGGCTTCCCAAGGGGAAACTGGGCCATAGTATTTAGATTTTCACTTTTGTTTATTTTGTACCTTTTAGACCAGCAAACTATACCCTTTTTTGTTTCTGGGTATCTTCTCTGGCTCATATTTACATGCACCAGATTCACAAAACAAATCTACATGAGTAAGGTCAGTAATATACCATGAAAATTGAACATATTTCTCTGACAGAAGTTTTGATTCTTGATATGTTCCACCAGTTTTTAATACTATGTTATAGAAAAGTACAGAGACTAGATAACTAGATTATTCATAACACAGTTGTTTGGGGTATATTAACAAAATGTCTTAGAGAAGCTAGGGAAAGTTTGAGTGTATAAATATGGTAAAAACATTATATATATAATTATATATATATAGGATAACTTTAATTGAAAAAGACCAGAAAAAATACTTTTAAATTAAAAAATTATTTCAAATAATTTCTCATAATGCTAAAGTTGATGAAGTCTAAGAACAAATCCATGTAGATTCTGACAAGTGAGATACTGCTTGGTTCACAGAGAGACACCTTTCAAGATGACTTCACAGGGTAATGTGTCAGAAGTAATAAATAGCTTCCATAGCAATCATTTGTAATGGCACATAATTTTCAGGTACCTATTATTCTGGCAAAGTCATTGTCTCCTAATACCATCAACTTAAAGGTTACTATTTCAACACATAGATTTTAGGGACTCAGAGGTTTTTATACTGCTTATAAAAATGTGAATTATGAAACATTTATGTTTTTATTAATATCTCTTTAATAGTTATTCAGCTGTGGTTTATAACATTTATATTCTCTATTATATGTTATGAAGACCATGAGTTAGTGTTTTTAATTTGTAAATGCCCCATTGTGTATATCTTATACTCAGAAATTATAAACTTTTGCACAATCTCTTTCAGAAACTATTGATATAAAATAAGCAAAATTACCAAAATTTAAAATTATAAACAAAGAAAATTCCTCAAAAGATAATTTCCCAACTCATAAAAGATTATGTTTACAGATGAACTAAATTATTGAGAATGTGAAGAGAATAAATTAAGTATCTGAGTTAAGCATTAATCTATACATTCTGGAAATTAGAATAGTATGTACTACCAGTGCAAAGTGACATGAAATTTCATAATTTTTGTAATTAGCCAGAAATTTTACACAGGTTTTCAATTATGATGAAAATCTATCCAATGATTTATAAAATTTCTTAATTTCCAAAATAAAAAATGAGGAAGTATGCACATAAAATTCTTGAGGAAGTCCAATGTAGATTGCTAGGAAAGATGAAATTAAAGTATATAGCATCAGACTGGTGAAAAGCAGATGCAAAAACAAGATTCGAATAAAAATGCAGAGAAAACAATTACTTATCTTACATAACTGTATGTAGCCTGGATATCATAAAAAAGATAAGTTTATCAGTAAAAACATTTATGTTTTTATTAATATCTCTTTAATAGTTATTCAGCTGTGGTTTATAACATTTATATTCTCTATTATATGTTATGAAGACCATGAGTTAGTGTTTTGTTCCCTTGATACTAGCTAGAATCATCTGTGAAGAGGGAACCTCAGCTTAGACAATGCCTTCATCAGATTGTCCTGTGGGCAAGTGAATATGGGTATTTTCTTGGTTCATGACTTTTGGTGTTCTCAGCACATATGGGTGTTGAACTGCTTCAGAGGGTGACCTTGTTTTTATGAAAATACAACCTGAACAATCCAAGGGGAACCAACAGTAAGCAGCATTCCTCTACACCTTCTGTTTTATTTTTTACTCCAGCTTCTTGCCTTGAGTTCATTTCTTGAATTTCCTCTCTAATGAACTGGGACATGGAAGTATAACCAAAATAATCCCTTTGCTCCTGAGTTAAATTGGTTAGGGTATGCATTACAACAACAGAACAATAGAAAGAAAAGTAGAAAAGAAATGGTTAGCAGGTTCATAAGGCAGTGTTGTGACAGGCACAACCATGACACTTCAGAGAATTTTCTGGTCTTATTTGAGACATTCGACTTGAAAATCCAGAAAATCCAGTGCTCAGAGTTTAATAAGCTGCTGTGGGTATTGGGAAGATAAAGCTGAGAACAATGCAGATGCTAGAAGCCTGGTTTGTGAAATTTCAGAGGGAAGTTTGAGAGTCTCTCAAATCCTATCAGGGTCATGTATATAAAACCCTTAATTGAGAGTGTGTAGTGTCTGGTCTCAGGGTAAAGAATTAGTGTGATTAATAGGAGATTGGCTCTGCTGAAGTATAATACTTGCTTGGATGCGACAACAGATTTTCTTTGCTGCTGCTGAGAAGCCAGCTGTTATCAAGAAGATACTAACTTTGCTGAGGTGAAATAGTCTGGGAATATTTCTTCAGGGTCAGCACACAGAAGCGGTGGTTCAGAGGGCCAAGACTGCATCTCAAGCTCATAGCTGAACTTGGTACTATGTAAGCGTCTCACACATTCTTCTGGTTTTGAAGACATGAAAGCTGCAGACTAACTAGGTCATGGAGAGCAGTGAAAAGCTGAGGATTGGTACCGAGAGATCAAAAATGCTCTCTGGTCAAACTGGACACCCCGGGATAGAAGAGGTTATAGAGAGAATTTGAGACTTCTTAACATTGTTGGGGTTGCAGACCCTGAAGTGCTGTCAGGATGCCATTGGTCAAAGTGCAACCTAAGATGAAAGATAGAACACTAAAAACATGGTATGTCTTCCAAGGACAGCATCAGGTAGAGAGAGCTGACATGAGCCTAGGAAACAAGTTAAATGAGTCTGAATGGCAGAGCCAGACAAAAAGAGTCTTCCAAGTCTTTTGACTACAGAAGATTATAGTATAAGCACAGATATTGGACACTGAATATTTTATTGTTAAATTTGGGTTTTGCTGTGAATTGACTGAAAAATAATCCCAATTCTTCACTCTTGGAATAAGGAAGTATTTTAAACTGATTTAGATTTTACTGGAGTGCACAGTCAAGAGATTTTAGACTTTTAAAGAGTTATTGGATATTTAAATAGAACTTAAACTTTCAAATGTTGAATTTTTTTAGTATTGCATGACTTTTAAAGTTAGATTTTATATTGCAATATTGTATTAAAAGCTTGGAAACAGAAAGAAAGGAAAAGTTAGGGTTTAATTGTGATGTACATAAATATAAAGTTGACAAGGAATGATTTCTCCTGGTTAATTGTTTCTCTGGAGGAATTCCTTGAAATCTTTTGCCTTTTCCATTTGTTTGTTTATTTTTGTCACCTTGTATAATGATATATTATTTGTGTTGTATTATTTGTAGCTTACCTGAAGATCAGAGGCAAAGCTAAAGCCACTAGAGATCAGTTAATGGTGTCACACACCTTTAACCCCAAAATTCGGGAGACAGAGGCAAATGGATCTCTTTGAGTTCAAGGCTACCCTAGGCTGCACAAGATCAATGCAGACACAAATTCAGGTGGTGGTGTGGCTCACACCTTTAATCCCATTTGGGGGGGGAGACTGCTTGTTCGTCCCGGCAGCCCTAAACAAAAATAATCACATAGAAACTGTATTATTTAAAACTCTGCTTGGCCCATTAGCTCTAGATTCTTATTGGCTAAATCTTACATATTAATTTAACCCATTTCTATTAATCTGTGTATCACCACATGGCTGTGGCTTTCAGGTAAAATTCTGGGTGTCTGTCTCCAGTGTGGCTACATGGCTTTTCCCTGTATTTTGCCTCCTTACTCTCAGCATTCAGTTTAGTTTTCCCCACCTTACCTGAGTTCTGCCCTATAAGCAGGCCAAGGCAGTTTCTTTATTCACTAATGGTATTCACGACATACAGAGGGGAATCCCACATCATACCAGACCTAAGTAGTCACATGTCTTTAATCCCATTACTAGAGGGAATGTACAATGAGAGGAGAGAGAGGCTTAGTCTATTTATTCTGCAGTTGTCCCGCCTTGGTAGAGGTAAGACTTCTCTAGTGGCTTAGCTGTTTTGCTTTTCTGTTTTTCAAGTTGAACCCCAATATCTGTCTCTTGGTTTTTATTGTTTATGTTACAACCTTGTCACAAGCCACAAGCTAGAGTCACTGGGAAAGAGGGAACACTGATGAAAAACCTCTATCAAATTGAGCTGTAGGTATGTATATATGATGTTTTCTTGAATAATTGTTGGTGTGCAAGGACACAACCCAGTGTGACCAAAGGCATCACTGTTCAGGAGGAACTCCATAGTAATGAAAACAAGCACAGTACCCATGAGGAGCAAGCCAGTAATAAGCATCCCTCTGTAGTCTTTGCTCCAGGTCTTACCTATACTTTCTAACTTGAGTTCTTTCCCTGACTTCCCTCAATGATGGCCTTTAATAAGAAAGAAAGAAAGAAAGAAAGAAAGAAAGAAAGAAAGAAAGAAAGAAAGAAAGAAAGAAAGGAAGAAAAGTATAAGCTAAAGAAAGCCTCTCCTCCCTGATTTGGTTTTGATCACGATGTTTATTATAGCAACACAAAACAAAGGAGAATAGCACATGTACATATGTGTGTGAGTATGTGTGTATACACAACCTACAGAGTTGACTTACTGCTGTACATATGCACACATCTTTAATTTTGAATTAAATATATAATGCCCAGAGATAATGTGTGCAACAAAAGACTTAACAGAAGCTATCTTCATTACAAATTCAAAAAGACACCTCACCTTTTAAAAAGATTTATTTGGTTTTCGTTTATTGATTGATTGATTTACTTATTTATTTGTTATGTGTACCTATGTGTGTCTTGTGTGGGTATGTCCATTTGAGTGCAGGTGCCTGCAGAATTTAGAGATATTCGATCCCTCTGACCTGTAGGCAGGTGGCTGTGAGATGCTCAATGAGGACACTGAGTATTGAATTCAGTTCCTCTAAAAGATAGGAAGAGTTTTTAACTGTTGATCTACCTCTTCAGCAAAGGACACCTCGCCTTAATCTAAATATCTGCCAGGTAAAATTCCTGCTAGACTCTGGAATCCATATATGTACTTCAAAGTATGTTGTATTTATTTTTAAGTAAGTACATTTCATTTTATTTGGCCCAAGCTGGGTAAGAGTCATAGTTCATACTGGGAGTTCAGAGGGGATCTTTATGAAGCCTGTTTCCTCCTTCTGACTTTGCTTGTGTTCTGGGAATTGAATTCACATCTTTAATTCAGGTCAACAAGCACCTTTATTCACTGACTCAAGGGCTCCTACACTGATAATTTGAATTACTCTTAAAGTTTGCCAAGATTATACTATTCATTAATACAGCATAATACTTATAAAAGATGACCTAAAAGCCCTCAACAAGTATTAGGCACAGTTTACAGTTAGGTCTCTGAAACCCAGGACAAATGGTTAACTGAGGGGTCCTTTAACCTATCAAAGCGGATACTGGCTAGAAATGCCAGTATCACTCTTTACTGGCTCCTAACAGCACTTCTCATTTAAGGCCCTACCCTTAACTTCTCAGTCCCTGAGATTGGGTTTTGCTTCCCTTGCTTCAGCATGATTCCTATATAATCCAGTCATTTTGGCTATGCTGGTCTCTTGGGTTCTAGCCCTGGGTTGCCTCTTGCTCAGCAGCTCCTCTCTTGCTCCCCCTCTGCCCTCTGAATTTATGGCACACTTTAGTCTGCCTGTCTTTTCAAGCCTGGAAACTTCACTCAGCCTGCTTTCTCTCATATATCTATAACAAAAATCTACTCCATATTTTAGAAGTAGTCATGTCCTCCTTTTATTTATTTATTTTTCAACCTCTATAGACTCCCTGTGGACTCCACACCATGCATTCCAATCCCACCCATCTATCCTTCCCCTAGCATGGTCCCCCACCCCAGACCAATCGTTCTCCCCCTAACAAAACCAAATCCAAAAGAAAGAAACAAAACCCAAACCTAAGAAGTTATTTCATTTTCTTTCACTTATTTACTTTTTTGCAATGTATGACTCAGGCAAGCATTGTGCAATGTGGTGACTAGCCGCCTACATTTTGTGTTACTGCACCATTAAGAGTTGCACTCGCCCTCTCCTGTAATCAGATTGGTGAATACCCTAATAGTCATCATAGAACCTTCATCCAATCACTGATGGAAGCAGATGCAGATCTACAGCCAAGCACTGGCCAAGCTCCAGAAATCCAGTCTAAGAGAAGGAGGAGGGATTAAATGAGCAAAGCAGATCAAGGTCATGTCTGAGAAACCCAGAGACAGCTGAGCTAAACTCCTGGGAGCTCACAAACTCAGACCAACAGCTAAGGAGCCTGCAGGTGACTGAACTAGGCCATCTGAACGTGGGTGACAGTTGTGTAGCATGGTCTGTTCATGGGGCCTCTAGTAGTGGTACCAGGATCTGTCCATGTTGCATGAGCTGTTTTTGGGAAAGCATTCCCTATGGTGGGATGCCTTATTCAGCCTTGATACAGGGAGGATGAGCTTGGTCCTATGTCAAGTTGATATGCCTGGCTTTGTGAGTGCGTAAGGGTGTGGGGGTAGGAAGACTGTGGGTGGAGAGAACAGGAGAGGAAGGAGGGAAAACTGTGGTTGGTATGTAAAATAAATAAAAATTTAAAAACAGAGTAGACAGCCTCTACAATCTGCTCTGATAGGGAATGTGCCTCAGGGCACATGGGGATTTTCAGTCTATGAGGTAATTACTGCTGCCATTTTGAAGCACAATTATGAGTGAGATTTGCATATCCTATCGCTTCTCATCAATATTAATAGAGTGGATTATTACTGAAATTTTAATTTTCTTATATTAAAAGGAACAATCATGAGCATAGCAACAGATATTTAAGAAAAGCATAAAATCTGAATTATCTTCATGGATTAATTATATTCTTGGGAGTCTTTAAAGGCTAACATTTTTCTCTTTTATAAGTAAAAGTATTTTTTTCATATACAATGTTTAATGTATTCTGTTAAACCTCCTAAGAAGTCTTCGAGTTCATTATGCTTTGGCCATCTACTGATGGCCATGGAATCTCCCCTTAGGAATGGATTGTTTCCCTCCCCAGGCTTCCATAGAGAAAATTAATCTTCCATTTGCAAGTAGTTATCAAGTGAGACAGCTTCTGGGTTAGAGATGGGTCATGTGTCAATATCTCTTCTCATCTCTAGGATCCCACCTGGTGTAGGATTTTTGCATCTGCCGTAGGGTCCCTAAGTTTATTTGTATAGTTCCTGCTGTGGTTAGAAACCTTGTTTCCTTGATGTTTTCCCACCAAGCTAGTCTTCAATTTCATCTCCTCTTCTGCTTTATATCCTGATCTTCGAAGGGGGGGGGCTTAAAGGAAATATTTCATTTAGGACTGAATGTTACAGTGTCTCTCACTGTCTTCTCGTTGTCTGGTTGTGGGTCTCTGTATTTGGTTATTTTGCAAGTGTCTTATTGAGAATTTTTCTATCTATCTTCGTAAAGGAAATTGGGCTGTGAATTTCTTTATTGTGCCTTTATGTTGTTTAGTTATCAGGACAACTAAGGAATTGGGCAATCTTCCTTCTGTTCCTATTTTAAGGGATAATTTGAGGAGCATTGCCATTAATTATTTGAAAGTTTATGTAATTTACATATAGACTCCATCTAGCCCAGGGCTTTTGCGGGTGAAAGGAGGATTATTTACTGGTTATATTCCACTAGAAGATATGCGTCTGTTTAAATTGTTTGTCTGATCTTCGTTTCTTTTGGTAGGTGAAATTTATTGAGAAAATTACCCACCCACTTTTTTTTTTAAAGATTTTTTATTTAGTGGCGTATAAGTTGTTAAAGCTTGTGTTGGGTCTGTATATTTCTGTCGTGTCTGTTGTTATGTACCCCCTTTTATTTCTAATTTCATTAGTATGATCTTTTATCATCCTTTATGTTAAGTTGGTTAAGGATTTTGCCAGTTTTATTGACTTTTCTCAAAGAATTGTTTTCATTGAGTATTTGCTTTGTTTTTGTTGTTGTTGTTGATGATGATATTTCTATTTTACTGTTTCCAGGACACAGTTTGACTTTCTTTTCTCATCCATTCCTTTTGAGTGTAATTTGTATTTTTCTTTATCACTTTCAGATGTGCTGTTAAGTGAATAAAATGAGATCTCTCAAAAAAATTTTTTTTTCCATATAGGCACCTGGTGCTCTGAACTTGCCTTTAGGGAATCCTTTATTGTGTCCCATAAGTAGCATGTGTTGGGTTTATTTTCATTCAGTTCTTAAATTTTTTTATTTCTGTATTGGTCCATCTTTTATTCATCATTGAGTTGTTCAGTTTCCATGATGGGCAAGCATTCTGTTCTTTCTGTTGTTGCTTATATCCTAATTTAATTCTTAGTGGTTAAGTAGGGTGCACGACCTTACTTTAGTTTTCTTTTGTCTGTTGAGGCTTTCTTGTATTCAAATGTTCTTTTTCACCCAGTTCAGTGGCTGCCCCTTAAGCAACTGCTGTCCTAATCAGCAATTACAACTCCACTGCAACCAACCTTGCCACAAGAACCACAGTCAGCAGGAGTCCTGCTCCCTTACCCAAGGGCTCTCTCAAATCCACTAAAGCAAACATTATGTAGATCTCCACTCCTCTTTAGAACTCATGATTCAAACACTGAAGTGAAATTCTGCTAGCTCAGAGAGACTGAATTCTAAGTAGCTAACCTTTCCTTGCTGGTGTCTCCTGAAAAACCCAGGAGACATTTTTGTTCTGCTCCCACTCAAGAATACTCACTATTCCTAGTTTCTCCCTTTCACTTCCGGTCAGCTAGCTGCTGGCTCAGCCTTCTGACCACAGGTTAATTTTATTTAATCAAACGAATGGAACATGTGAAATTACTGGGCGCGAGCGAGAACGGATCATGAAACACAAAACGAAACCCACTTTAAGAGTTTATTAAGAGAGAGAAAGACGTGTGCTCAGACCTGAGGAAGTAGTGCAGGGAGAGAGGGAAGGGAGAGAGAGATAGAGGTGGGAGAGAGGGAGAAAGTAGTTACCTATTCAGAAGAGGGACAGAAAGAGAGGGCATGCAGAAGATGTGTCTAGCTTTAAAGGCTGCGTAGCACATGCGCACAGGGGCTTACATAGCTGTAGCAGTGTCATGTGTAGATCACGTGGCCATGCTGAGCATAGGTCACATTGGGCTTGAGGGGCCCGGGTAGCTATGCAAATTGCCTGAGTGCTTGATGGCGCATGTGCGGCTCTGGACCTGGAAGTGCCAGCATTTGGGGTGGCTAGACACTTTGCCAAAGCACTGGATGATGAGAACCTAACATTCCACCCTTTTATTTATTATAAAAAATGGGTGGGAATGGGGCATCGGGTCTCTCGAGGTTACTTCCTGCTGGCTTGTGGGCATCGAAGAGTTGGGGGTTTTGGCTATGTCCTGGGGTAGCTGGTTACGTCAGTGTTTTCAAGGGTCTGTTCAACTGTCCAGCTGTCAGCTTGAACCTAATAAGATGTTGGCAAGGCAGAAGATTATGTTTAGAAAAATTTTATATCCTGGTCATTGGGGGAGGAAGGTCCAAGGGGGAAGATGGACGGGGGTTTCCTAGGGTTCCCAAGATGGAGGAGGGAGTTTCCCAGGGGTCTCAAGACCAGGAAATAATTAAATTATACTTATCTTGGGCAAGTCTGGTCTGTTTAGGTGGGTCCAGTTTGGCTCTCTGGAGTTTATGAGGATCTTCAAATTTATAAAAAGAGATGAATTTTAGACACATTAAAAGCTTATGGTTATGATAGTATAGTGTTAGAATTAAAGATTATTAATAGTTGTATAGTTAGAGAGAAGGGAAGGGAGGAAAGGGGAATTATTAGTTCCTTTAATATTTTACCTGAAGCAAACCTTAAGGTACTTGGGTTTTTTTTTTTTAGTATCATGGTATTACCTTAATGTCCAGGAGACACTGCTGTAGTAAATAATAACGCTGTTATATTAAAATCTGCTTTGTGAGTCTCCCTTTGGAGTCTGGGGGTGTGAATGTTCCCAAATTGTTATTATTTCCTACCACCTGGGCATCTGACAGTCTTTGCACCTCTGGCTCTGTGTTTAATGATGGTCCCTGTAACAACAGCTGAATGGTTATCTGGAAATTTAAGTATGACATTGGAGATACAGAGAAATTGGTAAAGCAGGTAGGAGAAAGAGGAAAAAAGGTAGAATCAGAAAAGAACGCATACAGAGTTTCTGGTGTAGGAGAGTTGAGTACAGCGGTGAAACTTTATAGCCCAATTTGGACTAACAATTTAAGAGAAGTGAGGTATTAGTTTGACTGAGCTCTAATTACACCCTGCAAAGTAAAATATCATTTACATACTGTATGAGTTGAGAATTAGGGTGAGACAGTGAGAGTAGATCAGATCCTGAAGCCTGACAAAATAGGTGTGGGCTGTCCCAAAATCCCTGGGGTAAGACAGTCCAGGTGAGCTCTGTGGAGGGGTGAGTGTCAGGGTCAGTCTAGGTGAAGGCAAAGATATCTTGAGATTGAGATCTGAGAGGAACAGAGAAAAAAGCATCCTTGAGATCTAGACCTGAGAAGTGGGAGGTTTCTGGGAAGGTAGTGGAAAGAAGTGTGTAAGGATTAGGCACTAGAGGATGAAGAGGAACCACTGCAGAACTAATGAGCTGGAGGCCTTGAACCAGGCCATAGCTTCCATTAGGTTTTTTAACAGCAGGTATAGGGATGTTAAAAGGAGAAGAGGTGAGGCAAAGTAGTTCTTTCCTTACAAGGTCAGAGATGATAGGATTAAGTCCCCTAAGGCTTTGGAGTGAGATAGGGTACTGAGCTTGGGTAATGTACTTGGTAGAATCCTGTAATTAGATGACGATGGGGAAATGGTGTTTAGCAACAGAGGGGTTTTGGGTGATCCAGACTTGGGGGTTCACCTGATAGCCTGGTAAAGGAAATAACACGTTGGAACTAGGAGGTTTGGAGGCTAGGAGGAGGAGAACAAGAGCTGTTGGTGAGTCTGGGTGAGGTGAATGGAAGGAGCAAACAAAGTAGAGGCTCCCACCTTAGCTAAAAAGTCTCCTTCCATAAGATGTACTGAGCAAATTGGCATGACTAAAAATGAATGAGGTAATTACCCCTAAAAATACAATTAAGTGGTGGGATCTGATGAGGTAGATAAGGCTGTCCCCCTACCCTGACAATAGGGAAACTAGAAGGAGAAGTAGGCCCCCAAAGCTTCCTCACTACCCAGTATGTAGCTTTGGCGTCCAAGAGAAAGGAGATGGACCATCCCGATACTTTGATATTTATCCATTGCTCTCTATTGCAGATGACGGTTGTGGTCAGATCAAAAGAGCCTGGGCAGCCTCAATTGTCCATGGCCAGACCTGGAAGATCAGTTTGGGAATTGTCTGGGTTTGGTGTCTCCATACCACAATGTGCATGAGGACAATCGACTGCCGAATGCCCTTCCCTATGACAGCTTGGACGATATGAATATTAGCACATGCCAGGGCCCAAGGCCTAGTTTTACCACATTTGTCCTGTTTGAGCCCCAGGGGCAAGGGGGTGGCATGAACATCACTGACAGGACAGTCAGTCGCCTCAGCTGGTCAGAAGGCCATGGCTAGCATTTAACTTTTGTGATTACAGGTTTTTTCACTCCGTACGTGGTACACCTTAAAAGCCAACTCTAAGACTTCTGCCTGTAGGGTCCAAAGGGCCTTTCTCCAAGTGCTTAAGTTTAGTCCTAATGTCAGGGAAGCTCTGAGGAAAAAAAAATGGGTCATGAGGAACTGTCTGCCCTCTGGAGTCTCTGGATCTAGGTTAGCATATTGTAACAGAGCTTTACTGAGGGGTTCTAAAAATGCAGAGGCATTTTCCTTTATTTCCTGAATACCCTCTAAGAGTTTATTTTAGTTTATTGGCTTGAGGGCAGCCTTATGGAGAACTGCCAGAAGGCAAGTCATAAACCCATCTCTAGCTAAAATATCACCTGGGGTGTTAAAATCCCAGTGTGGATCCTGCTCAGGGACTGCCTCTGCTAGAGGAGTGGGCTATATTAGTCTGGAGAACCTAATCTGCATGTACTTTGGCCTGCTCCCAAACTCACCTCTGCTTCTCAGGAAGTAGGTTATAAGATAGATAATAAAAATATCATGAAAGGTGAGACTATAAGATTGGGTAATGTATTGGAATTGCTTTATGAAACAGGTAGAATTAGATGTATAAGAAGCCAGGTTTTGTTATGTGAGAGACTTTTGAGAGCGAGAAAGGAAGCATACCTTGACCAGCCAATTCACACCAGCTACCTCTCACAATGGGAGAAGAGCAGCCAGCTTGGTTTGATCAGGGTTGGATTCCTTAGCAGCACACAAGTGTGTAAGAGGAGGAGGAAAAGTGGGTGCTAAAGTCGGGTGACTGCTGTGGCATGGCCCGGGAGAGAAGGAGGGATCCAGAGGGGCTGATTGAGCAGCTGGTGGGGGATAGAGAGAGAACTGAAGAGGTAGAAATAATTATCTGCTGAGGTCAGAAAGGTGGAGGTTTGTTAGCAGGGTCCAGAACAGAAGTGGGGTGTTCCTCTGGCTTAGATGGCATAGCCAGGTATATGTGAGCAGGTGAACAGCTTGTAAGGATATAGGGCTTAGAACGTAGGTAGAAAAAGGCTTGGACATAAGGAAACTCCTTCCATCTGCCTGTGCACTGACAGTAGTTAGAAAGCTCCTGCAGAATATCAGGATACAAGGTGTCCTTAGGTGGCCACTTTAGGCTATTATCTGAAGGGTATTTAGGCCATTTTTAGAACAAAGGCCGACAAGTGTGGGAATCTGTAAGTAAGGCATTAAGGTTTGAGGCTTTAGGGTCTCTAAAAGACATCCCAGTGGGGAGGTTGGACTAATAGTTTTTGAGGGTTAGTTTCTCACAGCTAAAACTGTGAGAAAGGCAAGACCCAAAGGCAAACTAATCAGGATATCTCCAGAATAGTGCAAAGGTAGAGAGCTAGGCCAAGCCAATTTGAGACCCATTGTTACAGGAATTGGGGGCCAGAAAGGACCTTACCAAGTGCCCCTAGAGAACAAAAAGTCTGAACAGCTGCAATAGGACCACTTCCAAGTGGCCTGAGAAAGGACAAAAAGTCTGAACAGTGGTGCCAAATCTCTGTCTTTAGCCATGGGGAACAACCAGAGGTGAATGTCAGTGAAGGACTCAACCATAGCCTTTAAGGCCGAAGTTGGCGTGTTCCCCCAATTCTAGGAACACCAGAGAGTTCCTGGGAGCTCAAAGGTCAAGACCTTGGCTTCAAAGAAACATGTTAGCTGACCAGAAGGGAAAAACTCACTGATAGAAGCCACTGCTGTGCTTAGGAGGTGGTGGCAGGACAGATGGAATGCAGGTTGTTGTGCAGAAACCCAATCTGGTGTCCTGGCCCTGGGAGTGGAGGGGCAGGAGAGCCTATGAACCCTTGGAACCAATAAAATTATGGGGAACAAGCAAGAACAGATAACAAAATCCACAACAAAGCTTACTTTAAGAGTTGATTAAGAGAGAGAAGGATACATGTGCAGGCCTAAGGAAATTGGTGCAGGGAGAGAGAGGGAGGGTGGAGAGAGAGAGAGAGAGAGAGAGAGAGAGAGAGATAGAGGGGAGAGAGAAGGAGGCAATAGTTACCATTTCGGAAGATGGATGGCAAGAGAAGGCTTAGAACGGGAATGTCCACCTTTTAAAGGCTGCCAAATGCATCCACACAGGGGTTTATATAGCTGTAGCTGCATCATGTGTAGATCATGTGACAATGCTGCATGTAAGTCACATAGGGCTTGAGGGTCCCAGGTAGTTATATAAATTGCCTGAGTGCTTGATGGCACATGTACGGTCCTGGAATCCAGAAGTGCCAGGAGTAGGCCTGGATTTGTAGGTAGCTACTCCTTGAGGTGCTTTTTTTTCCCAATTACAGAATGTTCTCTTTACCCACCTTATAACAATGATGCAGATTTAAATTTCCTTTACATGGTAAGATATTGGACAGGAAGGCATTTTACAACCAAATAATGTTTATCTCTTTATTAAACCAAAACTTAATCATCCATGAACTTACTGCAAGTTAGTAGAGCTGCAATCATGAATAAAATCTTTTCTGATCATGCCTATGTGTTGTTTTTTGAGAAAAATACCAGGGACTGCAACTGATAATCAGGTTTCATTTTGTTAAAAATCGTTTCCAAATTGTCTTCCAAATGGTGGTGCCATTTTGCATCGCACAAGCAAATAATGAGTACTGGTTCCACATGTTCATCAACATTTGGTGTTGTCAGTTGGATTTTAACCATTTTAATGAGTGTGGGGTGATAACTCATTCTTTGCTTTCCATGATGACATTAAACAGAGGGTATCTTTTCCTATTTTTATCCACCATCTGTGTCTTCTGTGGTGAAGAATATTCTTTAATGAAGAACCATAATTATGTTTACTTAGCCTAATCCAAAAGCAATTTTTTAAAAGTTATTGGGTAGGTTGTAGAATTTCCAGGAGACACTAATGACTAGCTTTATAGAGTGATTATATTTTCTCTCTGTGCTACTAGTTCACCAAAAATTGGAAATAGTATTCATACCATGTAAAGGAAATTTAAATCTGCATCATTGTTATAAGAAAGTGATCTTAAAGGGAGACATATTATATGATTTCAGATATTTTTAGACATAGTTTCACTGTGACCCATGTTAACCTTGTGTTCAGGATTTTCCTGCCTCGGTTTTGAGAGCAGAGATTGCAAGTAGTTACCAAATCTAAGAGAAGTATGTTTATCTGTTCGTAAATCTCTGCCTTACTCCATGGAAAGAATATAACAAGCAAAAATATCAAGCATGATAAACCCCCTTTTGGGTTGTAGATCAGGGTTATCTAAGAGATTCTTGGAACATTTCAGGCTATTTCTATTGTCTTTGTTTTTTTTTTTTCCCTTGAGATGGAATATAAGTCCCTTTTGCTGAAGACAATTTGTGCTTTAAACACAGGGCCTTAAGTCCTCTGAGCTGTACTGACCTGAAAGCCTTCCTCATGAGAACTTGTTTTTATGGTACCAGGAGACCCCTTCCAAGGGGAGGAAGCAACCCAGCTATGGTGCCTATGAACTAAAACAAGGACCAGCATTGCACAATAATGATAATGGTGCAATAGTGACACACGTGATTTGGTGCTAGCAAAAACTCTATAATTGGTTTTACAGGATGGAAATCATGCTTTGTATTAGATAATTATCCAGCTACCCTGAGCTCCTGAATTCATGGTTCTTGGAAAAGAGAGTACACCTCCTACTATAGTAAAACAACATAATCCCTAACAAGAATCTAAATATCCTTATATCCACAGATAAGTGTAGTTCTTATTCCTCATCAAGAAACTTCTCTTTGTAACACATGAAAAACATTACAGAAAATTACAACCAATAAAAATAAAGAATTGTGTGCCCATTCCCAGTGGACACAATTTCAAAAGCAATTCACACACCCAAGACTCCAAAAGGAGCGAAAAGATGGTAAGAACCAGAAGAACACAAAGCTGTCATGAGATTGTGTCTCTGCGCAATGTCAGAAGCTGTATCCATATAGTCTTATCACAATGACTGCATAAACACGAGCTAATAAAGGACAATAGCAACAGATGTGTTAATGTGGACAATAAAAGGCCTAAGACGCTTCAGCCTTACAGATAAAGGACTTCAAAGCAGTAAGCAAAATTGCAAGTAGAAGAAATAATCTTTTCCAGTGAAGAAAACATCAATCAACTAGCCAGTATCAAATGGTCAGCCCTTAAAACACACATACAAAGAATATTTTACAGACTGAGCAAGCTGTATTATGTATATATGTGCATACATGTATGTAACAAAAATTAATAAAAAGAAACCATGATTTGAGAAAGCACAAGGAACATTTTATGGGAGGGGTTTAAGCAGAGGAAGGGTAAATTATGTAAATTACAACCTCAAAAAATAAATGAAATTTAAAAAACAAAAATACAGAAATCATATCCAAAATAAAGTCGAATTCTAGAGAATCACCACTTGTGTCTTTCTTCGTGTTTCGTACCTGATTCCATACTCTACAAGTCTCTTCTTTGCCTTGTGTCATTGGTATGTGACCTGACATCTTTCTTCTCTCTTGTATGGAGTCTGGTGTCTCACTTTCCTATCCTTTGTTGTACAGGTCTTGTGAAATTCAGTAAGAGGTTATATTAATTATCTCCTACCAGTGTACTGTTTAATTTCCAATGACTGTTACTTTGAAAGAACACACATATACACATCACACAGAAAAATAACTCTGAGACACCTGCAGTAATTAACCACGCATGGTTTACTTTATAAGATTACAGAATGTAGAATTTCATCTAGGAAACAATAGAATAAGATTTTACTGATAACAGTGAGTAGAAAATATGTCAACAGAAAGATTATCTTAGTTGCTTGGTGAAACTTCTTTTTCTATAGAGTCAAATGAATGGTTTACAACTAATAATCTTTTAACTACAATAACATAATTTGACCATCTTTTTATTCCCCTTCTTCACCATGAGGTTTTGGGTCAATGCGTCTTCATCTACATACATAGCACATATCCTTATTGAGAATTTCCTTGATCTTTATGGAGATGTTTGCTAGAGTATCAGTTGCCTAGGGAAATTATTGTTTGAAATATTAAATGAAAATTTTCAGAAAATCATAGATTTTATTGAGCATGTCATTCTGAGTCTTACAATGAAATCTTAAAGTACTCCATGTTTTCAACTAGGTCATAAATAATCCCTTTACTCAGTGCATCTAGAATTCCTACAATACCCATCCATTAGTCACTAATTAGCTTCCTATTATCAGTTATACTGCTGTATTTCAGCAATTAGTTCAAGACACACACATTTTATTTAAGAATTGTGCTATCGTGTGGGGTAGAATAATGATACAAAGGAAACACTTGGTCATAAAAAGGGAAAGCAGATTAACTCCATTGTTATATTTCAATAATGTAGGGGCATGTACTAAAACTCATAATATATAGATCTTGTTACTATCTGTGATTTCAGACATTCACCAGAAGTCTGGGATCATATGTTCTTCCAGGAGTGAAGATCATCATATGTTTCTCTTCCCCCAGACCGACATTAACAAGTAGGTTAGACAACAGACGTTGCTAAAGCTACTGTTCATTTTATGTGGCTAACTTCCAGAACTGAGCAGTTTCATTATATAAAACCTTAAAGGAACAAACCTTTTAAACATTATTTCTGGAATGGTATGGTATTGTGTTAAATATTTTACCAAAGTATTAGTTCTTATAACTCACAGTAGGCAAATGTTTTAAATAACAATCATAATGGTTTATATTTTCAGCCCTTGCTTTCAGCTAAATAACTAAGCTATATTAATATTGATTATAAAAAGTCATCCATAATGATCCACTGTTCATAATTTGAAAATGTAGGAGAGCATTAATCTCAAGATTAGAAATATAGCATTTTGTGTTGAAGCCTATACGGTTTATAACACGTTGATTTGCAAATTAAAGTTATATTAAATAGTCTTTGCTCCCTGAGAAATGCTTGACTTTGAATAACTACGAATTTATATGTGATCATGTAGTAAGAAAGACATTTCCTAACTCCTTGGGTTTTTTACTGACTTCTAGTATTAAAGTCACATGATATGTTTCAAAAAACTGATTGGTACTTAGATAATCCTGCAACCTCTTTCTATGTATGAAATTATAGTGAACTCGTTCAACAAAATACAGCCGATTATACACTTTAATGGATTTTAGATGATCATTGATTAAATTAATCTCCTCTTTCTATGCTCATCAAGAACATAAAAATGATTTAAATATGAAGAATTGAGGCCAGGGAGTATTGAAATTCTATTTCTAAATCATAGCAAGCATTGAGAAAAAAAATGCTACACCATTCATGAAGCTTAAAATGTATTACTAACGAACTCATACTTTATATACACACAAAATACTAAAATAAATAATAGTCACCTTAAGTGATAGTTATGTTCAAATTAAGGCCAACAGTTACAATCAAATATGTTTAGTAGTTAAGAAGTACTTTAATTTTAAAGCCTATCATTTTTTTCCTTGGGTATCATTTTGCTGGTCAAATACAAATATTCAGTTGTTCACGGATAACTATCACAGTAAGTGTCTATATATATGGGAACTGCCAGTTTCTGGAATCATGCTAAACATTTGCTTGTTTGACAGAAAATATAATTTGTAATGCAGAAATGAAAAGAATAGCTTCTCGTTCAATAAGCACAATGGTTGTTATACATAGTAATTAGCTTAGACATCGATTAGTGCAATTTCTGTCAATTTAGTGCAAGCGTGTGACAGAGAGCTTTGTTCTTCACTCTTTTAACAAGGCGAAGTTTATATAAGTCAACGGTATTTTCAAGTAACTACATTTTTATGCATCTAAAATATTCCTCCACTGGCAAACCTAGAAGCATTGTTATAACACTATTACAGATAGATTGCCATTTTTAACACTGATTATTGTCAGGACATGTTTAACCAAGAATACAGATTAGCTTTGAAAATTCCTTCATAAAGGAGTCTAGCCTGTAAATTATGAGACAATCATATAAAAAAAGAAATGCCACACTTTGGAAGTCACAATGAAATGATAAGAAAATAACCCATCAAGTGCATCCCAGGCTTATCAATGAGAAAATTCTCATGTTCAACATGCTGATTTAGTAAAGTATTATTCTGTGTTTTTGCCCAATATTTATGAGAGCAAAAAACACTGCAATCACTTACTTGTTTAAACAGTGTGTACTTTTAAGAACAAAATTTCTGTCTATATAGTGTTAACATCTCTACTATTATTTCTCTGTAGCTTATGAAGGTCAGTTTCATTCTATTTTGCCAAACTGCTTCATTTGAATGTATTGTATTCTGTAGGTCATGTTAATAGAAGAAGTAATTTTTCTATTTCAATTATTTTTGAAAGTTGTTTTCCATGAAGAAAAATCACCTCGAAGATACAGGTTTTACAAGAGGATTGCTGGTAAACCGGTTTAATAGCCTGTCATTTAAGTCAGACTGGGTGACTGTGTCCTCACTGAAACTAGAAAGAAGTTAAGGAGCAGCAGCAGAAAGTCTGGCTTGACCATCATTTTATTTCTCTCTGTCATTAACTGTACTTCTTTCAGAATTCTATGCTTCATTACTCATTTCTGTATGTCCTTATCTGTCTTTCCCACATTTGAATTTCAGAAAACACAACATGGGAATTACCAGCATTGTTCTTGGTGTAAATATTCCCAATTAGTCATAACCTGGCTCCAGTGTGTAAATCCATTGTGCATATCTTGTGCATAACTGTTTTAAAGGATATTATTTTGTGTATTATGTGTCTAGTGTACATTGAAATATTATGTAAAGTGAAGATCTGCATATGGATGATGCAACCAACTACCCAAGTGTCATGCCAATGAAAACACCAAATAAACCTTGAACAGTGAAAAAAAATATTCTATTGAAAAGTGGGTGATAGTGTGTTTTGAAGGTGCATGAGCTGTAATAAATCATGACATCTCTCAATGACACTTTAGATGAACACATTTATTGGGCCAGACAATTACATCAGTGGGAGTGTTATTTACCTCAGGTGCTGACATATAGTGCCAGATGTTGGATGTAAACTCTGACTCAGTGACTGCAGTTGAAAACTAGCTTGGCATTTTAAAAAGCATCTGTTACAGACAGCCATCCACATAAAACATGAGCTACGGAGTTTTAATATAAGCAATACCAAATGAAAGCTTAAAGTCATTACCTTTGCAAGTTTAGAAACATTAAGGCTAAAGTAAGTCCGAATAGAGCGTGCAATATTAAAGATAAGCATCTTCAGATTGCTTTATTAACATTTAAGTACAAGTATGTGAATTGTGTCGATTCAACTAACTTGACACAACACATGCATCCTGACTTTGCAATACTTTATAGGTGTTATTTTAATACATATTAAAATATAAATTATGATATGTAATTATACTATTTATTTAATATATTATAAAAATTAAATATATAAAATTATATATATATTAAAATGGTTGACTTTTATAAAATGTATTTATAAATTACTAAAATATTTGTGAAGTAGCACACTTCTAGTGAGGTACACTTTCAATATGGTAAAGTATCTACTCTTGAAATTGTATATTTAGTTCTAAAATGACCCCTAAAACCTTGAGGCTGTTACAATTAGAAACTAGAAATAAATGAAAATTTAAAATAATATGCTAGTTTTTTTCTGAGAAAACATATAATAAATTTCAAAATTGTAGGCTAAATAATATAATTACATTAAATATTTGTATATTATTATGATCTTGGATTTCCTTTTAATATTAATAGTAATTGTAAATATGCACAATAAAATTATCTATTAATATTTATATTTGAATAACAAAATTATCAAAAAAATTCAGTTAAATAAATTTGTAACCTTTTAAATTTTATTGTAAAATAGGACAGATAGTTTGAAAATTTTATTAACATATCCTTTCTAATAGGGAGCAATAAAGCAAATTTATCAGTTAAATATCATGTGATCTCTCTTGCTTTATTTTGATTGTTCCATCAGAAAGTGATTTTTTTCGGTAGAATAGCCCCATGTTTATAACAGGAAAGTAAGAAAATGTGTTATTTTTATTAATATAAATTCATTTATATAAATGTTGTATCAATGTTTCTAAAGGAATGGAGGAGAACATAGAGTTTAAATTGTTGCTCTTCTTTAACTTACCAGAGTGGTGTTCCTGATGCCATTGCTTTCTGTGAGATTCATCAGTGTGGTTACATGTGTTCTTATGCCTTGCTTCACAATCTCACAGAACCAGTTAATCAATAGCTTATCTTTAAAGGCTGTTATCATGTTCACCAGAATTACTATAGAATGACCTCATTCTGTTCTTTTCCAGTTCCTTTTCTCGCCTCTCTGACTATTTGGCTCATAGTCATTCTCTCTCTGTCTCTGTCCCTCTCTGCTAAGGACTGTATTTCAGGATTATTACTTCTGTGATGAAACACAATGACCAATGTAACTTGGAGAGAAAAAGTTTCATTTGACTTATGCTCCCATATCACTGCTCATCATAAAAGAAAGTCCGGACAAGAACTCAAACTGGGCAAGAAGCTGTAAGCAGCAACTGATGCAGAAACCATGGAGAAGTGCTGCTTACTTACTTGCTTCAAATGACTTGCTCAGAAGTCATTAGGTTACAGAACCCAGGACAACCAGCCCAAGAGTGACCTCAACCAAAATGGCCTGGGCCCTTCCATATCAATTTCAAATTAAGAGCGTGCCCTGTATGCTTTCTTGCAGTCCCATTTTAGGGAGATGTTTCTCAAGTGAGAATTCCTCCTCCCCAGTGACTCTATCTAGCTTGTGTCAAGTCGACATAAAATTAGCCATCAAAACTGTACATAAGAAATGATAATATAATTATATCCTGAAATATTGAACAAACAAACAAACAAAAAGCTGCATTTGAGTGTTGAAGAGATGGCTCTAGGGTTAAGACTATTTGATATCCTCGCAGAACAAATAGTTTAGGCGTGTAGCACCTGCGTAGTGACTTATAATCATGTGTAACTCTATTTCCTGGGACTCCAACACTTTCTAGCCTACTGGGGCAATAGACAATGGACATGTGTATGCTACACATACATAAATTCATATAAATGCTCATATACATAAAATAAAAATAATTATATTTTAAAGTTGTATTTTCAACTAAGTAGATCGTTGACTCTACATGGCACAGGGATCCTGGGAAACCAGAGTCAGCACTAGACTCAAACTAGTTTCTCATACACCTTTTTCTTAGTGTTCAATTGCTTCACTCGTTCTAAAATGCACATTTCCCTCTTCTGTATTTAATACTGTGTCACTATTATGTTTGTTAATTTTATGAATATACTAATAGACAGATAAGAAATTAATTACATGTTTACTCAGTAAATACTTTAATCAGTGAAATAATTTCAGAGAATAGTCAATACAAAAGAAAATTAATAAAATAATTTCACTGGAATTCAGACTAAGATGAAAGAACTTTAGAGAAGAGGGTCATTTTGTGGTTACTCCTTGAATCGTCCAGCATGTTTATAAATTATCAGCTGTGGAACAGCTTTGGGTAAAGTTATGGCAGGAAGAATAAATGCCACCAAACTCTGACACTGAAGTAACTGTGAGATATTTGAAGGAAGGATTACTGGCAGGTGTGGTAAGAACACTAGATAGGGGCATGAAGATAGAGGACAATGTTATGAAATTTGAAATGACTAATATTGTTTTCCTTTTGATGACAAGTTCTGTCTGACCAATGGATCAGTCACAAGCTTAGAAGAAAGTAAAGAAAAATGGGAGCGACATGCTGAAATGAATCTACAACAGAGTGTAAGAGAGGAAAAGCAATGCTTATCAGGGCTGTGTGCCAGATAGAGCACCTGCATGACTGCACACTTACTAAAACTACACAAGAAAGGTAGAATGTACCATTTTTAATAAAAGAAGCTGCTTCAGCCTATAACAGGGAAGAATATAGACAGGCTGGAAAAGATACATGGAGTGAAGGTGGAGTCAGGGAGAAGACATGTAACTGCCACAGGAGACAAACACCTCTGCCGGATAGAACCTGCTGAAACTTTGCCAGTAGTCCACAACTTCATGGTGATGAACAGGTTAATGGAGATGGGTTAGTTTAGGATATAATTGCTAGCTAGAAATATGCTTAAGCTGTTAGCCAAACAGTATTTCAAATAATATAATTTCTGTGTGATTATTTTGGGTCTGAGTGGCCAGGACCAAACAAGCGGCCTTCAACAACAGTTCCTTTTACTTTGGCTTAGTTTTAATGAAACACCATAAAATAAGTGATTCAGAAAAAAGTAAACACCCATTTATCACAGTACTGGAGGCTAGAATCTCCAAGTATTGCCAGATTACTACTAGTGAGTAATAAATACTCCATACATACTCCTCTGAGCTGTGGCCACCTGCTGCAGGAGAATTGTCTGTATTTTGTCAATCATGTTTTAAATAAACGCTGATTGGCCAGACAGGAAGTATAGGTGGGATAACCAGATAGGAAGTAAAGGTGGGGCAATGAGAACAGGAGAATTCTGGGAAGGAAGAAGCCCATTCCTCCCAGTCCTGCCCAGACCATGGAAGAAGCAGAATGTGTCCTGCCCTGCTGAAAAAGGTACCTAGCCATGTGGCTAACATAGATAAGAATAATGGGTTATAAGAGCTAATACGAAGCCTGAGCTAATGGGCCAATCAGTTTACCATTAATATAGACTCTCTGTGTGATTTTCTTTGGGACTTGCTGGCTGTGGGAACTGGGCAGGACAGAAACCCCAACAAAGCAGGCCCTTGATTTTATAGCCACCTGGTAGAAAAGCTTCCTTGTTCTCTGGGGCATTTTACAGACACACTGATGTTATTAGGGAGAACTTTGCCTTCATGCCTTTGTAAACTCTCTCAGAGTTCTCCCTTCCTAATACAATGACACTGGGGATTTGCTTTCAGCAGATAATATTTGCGGAAGAGGGCTTGGAATCAGTTGATAATATTTGGGGAAGAGGGCTTAGAAGCATGAAAACATAGAAGTACCCAGACCATGGAATTACTCTCAACATTACCTGAGGGAAATAAATGACATAAAATCTTCAACCATATTTTTTTTCTTCCTAATAAAGTGCCATGTGACATTTCCTCAAGCAGCAGCAGGTCAGGTCAAAAACAAGAGATTTGCCAAAATGACAAGAATGGAGGTTACTGAGACTGTGTTACAGGTGCCAAACAAACATCTCAGTGCTATTGGCTGAAGTAAAGAAGCACAAAACCTCTATGGTATTTAACTCAACTTGGTTTTAGTGTTTTATCTCATAGGGTGCCAAGCAGTAACTGAGTCTTAAGAATTTCTCACATTTGCTTACAGTTTTCAACATCATGATTTTTAAGAACCCCGTGTGAGCTGACTTCAAAGTCAAATGGAACCTGTTGGGGACATTTGGAGTTTGGAGCCTTTCTTAGATCAGGACTTGAGATGGAAAATGTTAATTTGGAGCATGAAAATTCATATATAACTCAATAAAGTGGGGATGTGGCATTCTTCTTCTAGAAGAATGAGACTAGAATTTTGTGGAGTTACATTGTACCATTGTACCCAAGTAGTGACACCTCCACAGAGACTACCAGGATCCAGTCAAGTCCAGAATGCAAAAGAAGGTTTATTCAGCATGTTCTTCAGCCAGCCTGGGGTCTCATCTACTACTCGATTCAGCGCAGTAGGGAGGAGAGCCCCCTCATCATTTGGGGTTGGCATTATATAGGCAAAAACCGCTAGCCAGGTTCATCTTGGTTCAAAGGAGTTAGTCTTACATAACAGCAGGTATGCGTTATCTCTAACATGCCCCCTCCCCAAAGTGGTTATGTCTAGCAGGCCCCACTTCCCAAAGCCCTCCCCAAAGTGGTCGACTTTTATGCTCCCTGATAAACCACAGAGCTAGGTGTTAGCAGGTGGCCCGCTGCCAGGATGCCAGGAGCACTTTGTAGTGAAGCTCAGCGTCCTTGTTAGACATCCTGTTTTCAACCAGCCCTAGCCGTCTTGCATTTGAACCCAATGCCCCAATTATCTACTAAGCAAGCAAAAAGTTCCTTAAAATTTTTTCCATGTCCTTACAGTACCAGACCACAGTCTGTCCAGGTGTTATGATTTGAATGTGAAATGTCTCCCATAGCTTCACGTGTTTGAACATTTGATTCTTAGTTGGTCACTAGTTGCAGGCTGAAGAACCTTTAGGACAATCGGTTTGACTAGAGAAAGTGTGTTAATACCTGGTAATGCTTGCTATAAATTTTGTTGTTACTCTCAAGTAGGGAATCGAAACTTCAGATAATCCTAATAGAGTACTTTATCTGCAGATAATACGTATATTTGAATTTAAAATAACAGCTAAGGGTTTTATATAGAAATATAAAATGTGACTATTCAGTTATATTTAGAGAAAGTCAGAACTAAGTGAAATACATAGGAACAGTATATACAACTTAACCAACGAATATCTATCTTTTGGTTTTTGTAAGGTAAACCTATAATTTTCTTCAAGTACTTTCAAATGAAAGAAACAGAATTACTGTCATTACAATAAAAACAAGGAGTTTTAATCTGCCTATTATTTCTCTGTAAAACTCCTTGAAGGTGGTTTATTTTTGTCTGGTGAGCAATACATATTCCAATTGTATTTATTAAAACATGTCATGCATATGGATGACAGGTAAAGTGTTATGAGCCTGTAGAGTACCTTCCTGACATGCTAAAGCATTAACAATTCTATTCCGTTTATTTCCATTGTAAATGTCTCTGAAGAGCAACACAGCAAAGTCTGATGAAGTTACAAGTAGTCAGGCTTAACAATAGGAGCTAAGTGTTGGAAATAATATAATACTTTGACTTAGGAAGTTGTGGTAAGAAAACATTTTGAGGGCAATTGAAAGTACTCCAGACAGCATTCAACTTTTTTTTTGTTTTCGTTATAGAATATAATGAAGGAGAGTTTTTATATTAACTCCATCAGAAATTCACTAGGTACTCTTAGACAACAAGATGCACTGACAAGTAAACTACTCAGACTTCAGGACTGGCTTAATGCACACAGCAAGAAGTAAAAACAAGAGAAGACAATGGTGAAAGTGAACTTGTGAGCAAAGCGTTCAAATATTATAAAATCAAATCTGGTAACTAGTGTCATTGGTAAAGGTGGGTATGAAATATGGAAACATGATTTAGAAGCAGCATTGTAAACTAAAGAAGACTAGAGTAAAAATCAGACACATATTTACCTCAAGGAAAAAAATATCAGTGACAGTCAATATTCATTGTGAATAAGCCTGATTTTATTTGTAGCCGTGTGTATTTCCTTTGTGCCTTGATTTTTCATATTTATAATATTAGAGGTTTCTTTTCATTGGCAGAAGAAATAGAATCACTGAATATATATATATATATATATATATATATACACACATATATTAATGTTCTTCATATTTCTATGATAAAGACGCTGACTGAAATCACTTACTTGGATCAGAGTCGTCATGGAGGGAAGTCAGGACAGAAACTCAAGCAGGGAAGAAACCTGGAGGCAGGAACTGAAGCAAAGACAATGGAAGAATACCATTTGGTGATGCTCCACAGGGACGACTCAGCCTACTTTCTTATAGAACCTAGGAACTTCTCTCAGGTGGAATTTTCACAGTATTCTGGGATCTCCTAGGTTCATCCTTAATTGAGGTTCCATCTTCACAAATGATTCTAGCTTGTGTCAAGTTGAGAAAAAATAATCAAAGTAGAGGTTTTAAGAAAATAGCAATACTACATATATTTATAACTAAGGGTAATGGATCTATTTCTCTATTTTCTACCCATCCGTGGCTAATGGGACTTGCATCAGACATGTTTTGTTAGTGTTTGAACACTGTAATTACAGGTCTGTGACACCAGGTCTTACAGGAGGTTGTATAGAAAAGACTGCAACATTTATTGTTCAAGTAAAAAACAAGTTCTAATTGGATATTCTTAGTATTCTAGGGTCTCTTGACATCATTACTTGTATTTGAGGAAAACTTCAAATTCCTCCATGTCTTATTTTCTTAACAGCAAATTCATGCATAGACAATGTCACAGATTTGTTTGCTCATCCAAGTGGCCCCATCTCCAGGGCACACATCATCATGTGAGTGTTGTAACAGAGACACTCTCCTTATCTCTATAATTTATTTCTTTATACTAAATGTAAGATGAATGAGGGCAAAATGATATTAAGGACTTCTTGGAAAGTATTATATCACTTTTCCTGGCCTCTAAATTACATACAGAACTTATCTTTGGAACAGTAATACTATTTCTCAATGGA